>JAPKLX010000245.1:103535-144911 GCA_026898415.1 Leonotis leonurus | reverse complement strand
TTCTTTGTATTGTAGGAAAGCAGAAATGTTTCCATTGATTTCATTGAACTGTGTGGAAGAGCCCTTAACATGAGATTGAAATTCAGCAGTCAGCGCGCTGTGAGCCACTTTCATGTCAGTTATAGTCTTATTGATCAAGAAGATTTCGTTTCCAGTGGCAACATCTTCCTCCTTCAATGCCTCAGGCAGCTGGGCTTTAAGTACTGCAGGCAGCGCGCTCTTAACCACATTTGGAATCGTGGTTTTCTCCATGTCAGTGTATTGGCCTTCCACGTGCTTCCTCACTTCTTCCACCATCTTGTTTCCAGCTGCTAGCATCTTGGCTTCAAATGATTTGGATTCTTCTTGAAGAGCAGCAATCTTGGAGTTCGTTTCTTCCTTGTATTTATCATAGACTTCACGATCACTGTCCAAAATTTTATGCAGCTCGTCAGAGAGTTTAGAGTGAGCACGCTGGACATTCTGTTCAACAGAGTGAAGTGCACTTTCTGCCGCAGAAAATACGAAATTTGCTAGTGCAGCAGATCGATTATTGATTCGCTCATGAATAAGGGCGTTGAGTTGATCTGCTGTCATGTTGGCATTGAGATTTGCAGAGAGTAATTCCTCTAAGGTGTGAAATTGAAAATCATTTGGTGCTGTGCCATGAGTGTATATTTCTTCTAAGTTTTCTTCGACAACATGTTCCTCGGTTTATGGAGCAGATGGTTCTTGAACGATGATGGGATCAGTGGGCTGAGATGATGGTGAGGCTTTGAGTGTTTCTGTCTCAGCATGTTGTGCATCAAAATTAAAATTCTCGTCATAGTAGGGAGCAAGTCCACGGCGAATGAATACAAGTCCTTTTCTTGCTCATAGTAGGGAGCAAGATCGATTTGAAGGGAAGCAGCTTCTTCTTTCATCTTGGTCAGCACATAAGTGCGAAAATACTGTCTGGCATCTGGCACATCAAGAAATACAAAATATGTTTGCAATTTTCCTTCCTCGACTTTCAGCTCGCTGATTGAGAATAGCAGTAATATGGCTTCCAAAATGTAGAACTTGCAATCTCGTATTTCCAGATAATTTTGAAACCTTTGGGCCATTTCAAAAGTGTTTGGAGTAAGGTTGATTCCAGGCATCAATTTGATCACCGTTTCGGTTGCCTTTTCTTGCAGTTGTTTGAAAAGAAGTTGAGCACCTTTCAAGCGTTCTACTAGATTGTCAGCGGGCTGCTCGTGTAAGTTGAGTTCCACTTCAGCTTCATTCAATTCCGGAGCAGATGACTCCTTTGTATGTTCAGTAGTAGCATCCAATTCCTCCTCTAAATTCCGAGCAGTGGGTTTGCTCTTTGCTTTCCTTGGCCTCTTTGTTCCTTTGGCACCAGCAGCTGGCTTGGGGTTTCCAGCTGCCTTTCTCTTGATAGCTCGCTCCTTAATCACTTCTTCTTGGGCTTGAGCAGCGGCAGCTTCACCAACGGTATCAGGTTTCTTTGTTGGTATAATCCACTCTGGATTTGATTTGCCAACCCGTATAAGTTCTTGTTTTAGCTTGTCATCCGTGATTTTGAGGAATATTTGGGAAGCAATGCCTAATGACATTTCCATCTGATGTCTGTTCTTTGGAAGAATCCAATCTTTGCTAAAATCCACGGACTTGTGCCATTTGTCGCGCTGGAAGAACCCAGCAATGATTGTGCTAAGTTTTGTGGAGAGTCGAAGAGGTCGCTTTACGTTCAACTTTGTGCAATTTCCATCGCTGTCTTGATGTATGTCGATTTGCTGCTCTTCATCAACTATCAGTTTTAACAGCGATCTTACCCAATTGATTTTGAGATTGAATAAAACAGCAGTCAAGACCTTTAATTTCCCTGCAGTTACTGAGTCAAAGGTTCCTTGGTGTCCAAGAAACACCTTTTGTACGAAGTCAAGAAGAAGACGATAACTGGGTAGCATTAATGATCGGTTGAAAGCTTTTCCAGTCCATTGAAATGGTTGAGCCAGAATAATATCGAGAGCACTTTGAATTTGTGCATCAGTAATTTCTTCAATCATGTCTCCTTCATCCTTCAAATGATATGTGTGAAGAATCATATCAATTACTGTCGTTCGAATGTTTTCTTCCTTTGACTTTCCTACTGGTATTTTGACTGTATATTCATCACCATTATCAACCATCCACGAGCAATAGAATAAAGCAATTTGTCGAGGGAGAAAGTAATCTGGTTCTGTAGTGATGATTTTGTAGAACCCTAGATAGAAATGCAGATCAATTAAGACTAGATATATGACAAGGAATGTATGTGAGAATAATAATGCTTATTTGGCGATAAACTGATGTTTTACCATAGATGAATGGATAAATTCAAGTATACCACAAATAGAACATGTAGACACATATATAACAACCCTTGTAATAACAGTCATTATAGGAACACTAAATGAAAAAGATTCAATTAGGATATTAAAAATAGGTGCATGCTTTATGTCTAAACCTGAGCACGCAGTGATTTTACTGAATAGAACATCTAGGGTACGAAACCCATGATGTTCAAGTACAGCGCGAGGCTCCGGTGATAGTTTTGCTTCTATGGTGTGAAGCATCTCTGATAAGGTAATGGGTTTAGCTTGAGAGGAAGAAGAGCTTGCTTCGGAAGCAGACATTTTGAAACTGATTCGAGTTGTTTTGAAAATGTTTGGTTGCAGAAAAGCTTGGCTTGAGAGAACTAACACAACAATGGCGGTTTTAGGTTTTATGCGAGGGAAGTTTTGAAAGTGTAAGAGGAACAGTCAAACTTTCACATACTTATAGGTATATCATGAACGAACCAGATTAAATCATGTAAAAGTAATAATAAGTAACGGTTGAGATTACTCCCTTGTTTAATTATTTGCCGCCCAAAAGTGAATTAATTTTATACGCCATTGATTTCTTGTGTTGATGGAAGTCACATCATTTTCTTGAAGCGCGAATCGAGGACTGCAACATTAAATGTCTGGTGCTTCTATCGTCACTTTTTCTGACGTGCAGACGCTTGAAATATCTAGAAAATCAATTTATATTAATTAGCAATCATTAGAATTAAATAATTCAATAGTCGGAGAAATAAATGAGTTGGATTCCCCCTTGATTAATGCTCTAGCAGATCGTTGTTGGTTGAGAACGATCTGCTCTTTCTTGATGTTAGCAGCTAGCTTCTGATTTTCATATTTGTAGCTTGCTGTTATGGGGAGCAGATCGTTGTTTGCTGCTTAACGATCTGTTAGTAGCAGATCGTTTTAATCTTGTGAACGATCTGCTATCTTCGTTCATGTTGCAGCTTGCTGCTTGATGTATTTGTGCATATCAGGTCGTTTTGTGAACGATCAGCAGCAAGCTGTTGATCCACAAAATTAAGCAGTTTGATTTGAAGTTAAGTACTGTTTTAGCAGAGGGTTATAACTTAGTAAATGAGGAGCTAGATTTAGAGGTGTGATAACAGATTGCTTTTTACCACCAGCTAGCTGTTATCAATACTTGTACCAATTTCAAGGTTTATTAAACCCAATTTTCCACATAGCATTTTGAATCTGTCTTCAGGTAGTGCTTTTGTGAGAACATCAGCTCGCTGCACATCCGTGTGAATTTTCTCTATCTTGATGTTCTTCTTTTCAACATGGTCACGTATAAAGTGATGACAAACATCAACATGTTTGCAGCGAGTATGAAGAACAGGATTTTGTGTGATAGCAATTGCGCTCGAGCTATCACAAAATATTGGCACGCTATCCATGTATACTTCATAATCTTTTAGTTGTTGTTTGATCCACAAAATTTGTGTTGTGCAACTCCCTGCAGCCATGTACTCTGCTTCTGTTGTTGAAGTTGCAACCGAAGTTTGCTTTTTAGAGAACCACGAGATGAGCTTGTTTCCAAGAAACTGACAAGTCCCAGATGTGGATTTTCTATCAAGCTTGCAACCTGCATAATCAGAGTCAGAGTAACCAGTTAATTCAAAATTATCATCACAAGGATACCATAAACCTATCTCAATGGTCCCTTTGAGATAACGTAAAATTCGCTTGGCTGCTTCTAAATGGGATTCCCTTGGACTCGCTTGATACCTAGCACAGACACCAACTGCAAAAGTAATATCAGGTCGACTAGCAGTTAGGTATAAAAGTGAACCAATAATACCACGATACAATTTTACATCTATTGCCTTCCCGAGTACATCAGGACCAATATGCCCATTGGTTTGCATTGGTATTTTTCCTAGTTTGCAATCTGTAACTCCAAACTTTGTGATGAGATCGTTGATGTATTTGGATTGATTAATTAGGATCCCATCAACAGATTGCTTGACTTGTAAGCCTAGGAAGAAATTCATTTCTCCCATCATTGACATCTTGTACTTGTCCTGCATTAGCTTACTAAACTTGTTATAAAGGAATTCAGATTTGGATCCAAAAATGATGTCATCAACATAAATTTGAACTAAAAGGATATAGTCTTGAACTTTGATAGTGAATAACGTCTTATCAACTGATCCTCGCTTGAATCCCGATTGAAGTAAGAATGTAGACAGTGTCTCATACCAAGCTCGAGGAGCTTGTTTTAGTCCATACACTGCTTTGGCTAATCTGTACACCTTGTTCTCATCTTCAACTTCAAAACTAGGTGGTTGTTCCAAATAAACTTCTTCTTCTAGAATTCCATTCAAAAATGCGCTCTTTACATCCATTTGGAAAACTTTGAAGCGTTGGAAAGCAGCATAAGCAAGAAACAATCTGATGGCTTCTAGTCTTGCAACAGGTGCAAATGTTTCGTCAAAATCTATCCCTTCTTGTTGACAATAACCTTTTGCAAGTAGCCTTGCCTTGTTTCTTACTACTTCACCTGTTTCATCTCTTTTATTCTTGAAAATCCATTTGACTCCAATCACACCTTGATGATGAGGTCGATCCACTAAGTACCACACATCATTCCTCTTGAACTCATTCAATTCTTCTTGCATGGCATTGATCCAATCTGCACTTTGCAAGGCTTCTATGATGTCCTTAGGTTCGGTGTGAGCAACATAGCAGCTTAGTAATGCTCTTTCTCCATGCATGCGTCTAGTTCTAACTCTATCCGTAGGGTTCCCAACAATGAGATCGGATGGATGGCTATCTATCCATTTTCTTCTTCTTTTCATTTCTTCCTCAGAGATTTCGATCTCTATCTCTTCGGGTGGATTCTCGAATTCAGGGTGATCTATGGTAGGTGCATCAACAAGATCGTTAGTATTTAAATCAATGCATGATAATTCATTTACCAATTGTTGAACAGATTGTTGTTGAGTTGAGGGAAGGGAAGGAGCATTTTGTTCACCAACAGTTGGTTGAGGATGTTCATGAGAGGTTCCCCCTTCATTTGTTCCCCCTAGACGAGTGAGTTGTCCATCTGTTCCCCCTTGCTGTGAGTTTTCTCCAGCAGGTTGATTATTGGTTTCTTCTTCATCTTCATCTCTTCGTGGACTCCATAGTAGAATGTCATCGACTAGACAATCTGTGGAATTTCTCAAGGTTGAGCGAGAGTTATCATCCTTTGAGTAACTGCTATCTGTTCCTGAGACTTCAAAATTGGTTTCATCAAAAACAACATGTGGTGTTACTTCCACAACAAGGGTTCTTTTATTAAAAACCCTATAAGCTTTACTGATCTCAGAATATCCTAAAAATATTCCTTGATCACTTTTGCTGTCAAAGGTTTTTAATTGAATTTTCCCATTGTTGTGAATGTAACATTTACAACCAAATGATTTAAAATAAGAGATTCGAGGCTTCCTGTTGTTCCATAGTTCGTATGGAGTTTTCCCATGACGTTTTGTCACAACAGATCGATTTTGAGTATAGCAGGCGGTGTTGACTGCTTCTGCCCAGAACTTCTTTGGGAGATTGATTTCATTTAACATTGTTCGAGCGGCCTCCTTGAGCGATCTGTTGCGCCTCTCCACAATCCCATTTTGTTGTGGTGTACGAGCTGCTGAAGTTTAATGATGAATTCCCATTTTTAAACAGTACTCTTCGATCATATGATTAATAAATTCGGTTCCACGATCAGATCGAATGGTGATGATGGATGACTCTTTTTGATTTGAAAGTTTGTTGAGCAGATCGGGTAGTTTCTCTAGTGTTTCCTTTTTCTTGAACATAAAACTAACCCAAGTGAATCTAGAGAAATCATCAATAACAACTAGAGTATACTTTCTACCGTTAACACTTAATGGAGACACAGGTCCAAAAAGGTCTAGATGTAGGAGCTCTAGAATTCTTGAAGTGGAGTGGGCTGACTTTGTAGAGAATGAAGCTCTTGTTTGTTTTCCAGCTTGGCAAACATCACATTTATGGTCTTTGTCGAATACTTGATTGGGTAGACCTTCAACCAAATTGTCCTTCACCAGCTTGTTGATTGTCTTGAAGTTCAAATGGCTCAATCGTTTGTGCCACAGCCAGCTGGTTTCTGAATTTGATTTTGTCACTAGACAGGTTTCATTTTGATTGTTCCATTGTACAATATATAACCTGTCCTGTAGAATCCCAGTAAGAAGAATTCCTTCTCCTTCTATATTTTTGACAAGACATTTGTTAGCAGTAAATTCTACTCTCTTGTTATTAGCACAAAATTGGCTAATTGAGAATAGATTATGATTTAATCCTTCAACATACGATACATTTAAAATAGTAGTGTTACCAACTTGAAGGTCACCATAACCCTTTGTGTATCCTTTTGAGTTTCCTCCAAAAGTAACAATTGGTCCAGTGCACTCCTTGTAGTTGATTAACAATTCTTTGTTGTATGTCATGTGTTTGGAGCATCCACTATCAAGTATCCAATCTGCGCCCCGAGCTGTGCGTGATCTTCTCATCGATCTCCTATCCTGCAATGAAAATTCATTTAGCTACCCCACTGAATGAGGGTGCTTTGTTAGTAGACAATGTTCCTTTTGGAACCCAAATTTGTCTAATTATGGAGACATTCTGTGATGGTCTGATTTCCTCCCACTAAAATCAATGTATACGATTTTCTTTTGAGCAGGTGGATGATTGGGCACTTGTTTCCTAGGAGCAGTTGGTTTGTGATAGACTTGTGGTTTTCTCTGGTTGAATTGTGGAGGAGCTCGCTGATGGTTGGCCTTTGGAGCAGGTTGTTTGAACTTTTGTGCAGGTGGTTTTCTTTGTTGAAGACCAATTCCTTGTGTAGTGAACCTCTGTTGTTGCTGTCCTTGATCCTTGATCAAAATTGCTTGTGGCTGTTTTGCACTATTTTTGAGATTTACTATCTTGTCCTTTCCCTTCTCCTTGACAAAGTTTCCTTTGGGTGGACCTTTGTCAACTCCATTCAAACCAATTCCTCCATGATCTGACGATCTCCTTTGCATATCATTGATGAGATGAACTCTGTCTGATTTTTTGTGGATGTAATAATTAAGCATTACACCAAAGTTTTCCGCCTTGTTGTTGGCCGACAATTCTCTTTCAATTAAATTCGAGATTTTAGCATTAAGAGCGTAGACTTCTTCACTCTTGTTCTTTATCTGCAGAAGCATTGCCTTCTCTCTATCATTGAATGAAGCACTTACTTTCTTCATTTCTTGAATAGTGTTGGCCATTCTTCCATTTTCTTTAATGGCATGTTTGAACATCTTGTTCAATCTTGCATGATCTTCCATGAGTTTGTTAAAATCTTCTATGGAGAGATCGTCTTCTTCTTCTTCATCTATCTCCTCGTTGTCACCCGAATCATACATAGGTGAGTTAGAAATAGGAGAAGAACAATTATTTACTACCTCATTATTGTCGAGTCCATTGTCATGACCCATGAGACACTCATCCCATTCTTCATCTTCTTCAGCGATGAAGGCTTCATCGTTTTCGGATGAGCTATCGGTTAAAGTGCTTGGAGCAGCTTGTTCTTCAGCAAGCATGGCTTTGCGTTGTTCCCTAAGCTTCTTGTCTCTCTTGTTTCTAAGTTCTTCTCTCTCTGCCTTGGAGATATCGGGGCAGTCCGTTTTGAAATGTCCTTTCCTACCACATTTAAAGCAGGAAAATTCAGATAGGTCAGCCTTAACATATGAGGTGGATTTTACCTCATTCTTTCTCTCAGGTCGATCTCCAGATCGATCTCTTCCTTTGAAATTTCTGCTATTATCTTTGTAGAGTCGTTTGTATCTATTTGCCCTAAGTTCCATCTTTTGGAATCTTTGGGCCATGAGTGAGTATTCCTCGAAGTAGTTCTTGGTTGGGTAGTTTTCATCATCTGAACTCGATGAATCTTTTACTATCACAGTAGGGTGAGATTTCTTTTCCACCTCCTTTTCCTTTTTTTTTGCTTTGAAGGCCGTTTCTTTATCCTTAGTTCCTGCAACAGAATGTTTGCTAGAAGAAGGATTAGATTGACCATGAATACGATTGATTTCGTACTCATTGCCTGTTAGTAAATCGATAAACCATCAATGGTGAGAGAATTAAACTCTGGCATCATGGGATGCATTGCCGAATATATCTCCCAACTGGCTGGTAGAGCGCGAATGATTTTAAGATTCTTTTCGCGTTGGGTATACTTGTCTTTGTCTATTGCATTGATCTCAATCAGGATTTCAGTGAACCTATTCTTCATTTGGGCAATTGTTTCTCCCTTCTTCATTTTAAATTCTTCGTACTTGTTGCAAGCAATGGACAACTTGTTTTCTTGAATCACGTCGGATCCCATGCTAATGTCTCGAAGTACATCCCACATTTCTTTGGCTGTTTTGAGACGTTGGATTTTGGCCAAGTAAATTCCTCTCACTGTGCTTGAAATTAATCCTTTTGCATAGTCGTCAAGACTAGCTTCTTTCTTCTCCTCCGTTGTGTAGTCATCCATATCCTTTTCTTTTTCAACTAGCTCAACGGTGGGAGTGGGTCCCTTTCCATCCTTAATCTCAGCGGAGTGTTTGTTCATAATTTTGATTGGTCCATTTGTGATAACGGACCACATTTTGATGTGATGAGCTCTTAGACACATTTCCAGTCTGAAGCTCCAATCTTCATATCCAGCTATGGAGAAATCCTCACAAGCCCTTGCCATTTGACCTTCCATGACTTAGAGTAGAAGATTAGTTAAATGCAAGTGCAGTATGCTGTGAAAACGTTTTCCAAGATCTATTCAAGATGACCACACAGAGATAATCTCTTGTGAATCTAGAAACAATGGTCAAAATGAACCACTGCTCTGATACCACTTGTTGGTCCCGAAAGAGCTAGATTGGTGTATGGGGGGGGGGGGGGGAATACACCAATTCAAAACTTTTTAGGTTTTCTTGTTCAATACTTAAGTATAAGGCTTTAGCTCTCTTAATAACTTAAGATAGCTTGAAGTTGTAAGATAAATCTTCTTATTAGGAAGATTAAGTCTCACTCAAATAATACCTTATATGTGAGTAACAATAATCAAGAGACACAAACACAGATTTAAACTTGATTAACGTTGTGTGCGGAAGTTGGTGGTTAATGCTCTTTTTAAGATGAAAACGTTTTCTTTCTTGAAGTAGTTAAGAACCCAGATTTATATGTATGAGTATGAAGAAGATGATGGAAAAGTAAGACAGAAAGTAAAGAACACAAGAGTTAACGTGGTTCGGGATAAACTTCCCTACGTCCACGACTCGATCAAAACTAGATCGAAATCAACTAAAGTCTCATTTCTTTTTACTCGTTGAGTACGAGCCACAAGCTTTATCAAAACTAGATAAATACTTGTGATTACACTTCTTCTTCCAAAGACTGAAATCTACAATCTAGGAATATAACTGGATCAAAACTAGATCCTAACTTTGGATTTTGAAACAAACAACTTTCCAGACACTAATATCTTCAAGAACTGTAAACACTCAAGAGAATTCTTGATTTTGAAGGAGTGCTTTGAACGTTGAAGGCTTGAAGTATCTTGAGCAGAGTAATGGCAATTTTCGCTTGAATTCTCGTGCTCATTTCTGGAGATGAAGGTGGTATATATAGCCTCAATCAAGAAACTATCCGTTGGAGAAGAAGAAGTCCTTCTTCATTGCATTAATGATTGCATTAAATGCATGGCAGTGTTGTTGAAACACGCGCTGTCAAAGTGAGAGTGGTTACCACCTTTCATGGGATTTCCCAATGTATTGCCATACTGGGAATGATTCACCGTACTGAAATTTTGATATTCTTGTACTTCATTCCTTAAAGCATGCTGTTGATGTGACAATACAAGGAGTGGTTGACTTGTGACACATTTAGGTATGTCGGCAGTCCACCGTAGTTACCGTGAGGAGCAGCTTGATTTTAATGTCATAGCAGCTCGCTGACTTTTGTGTTGAGACTCCATCATTCTTTATCAACTAAGGTAACCAGATCGTTTTTAGAATCAAACGATCTGCTATATGGACGTTGAGACGATAAGATCGTTAAAACGATCTGTTGCTGATTATGTCAGTTGGTTGTACTTCTTTTGAACGCGCTGCTTCCCCCTCTTGTGATGACTTCAGAACGATCTTGTTATGAAAAGAGGCAGCGGGCTGATCCTTCTTTCAAGACGAGCTGCTAAATAACTTGTAGAATGTAACAAGCTTATTTGAGAAATCAAGTTCTAAACTAAAGAATTAGATCGTTATAAGTAAGCTTAAAACTTCAAGCTACTTTTACAATTGTGATCCGTTAAAATACAATCTAGAAAATGAAACTAAAGCAAGCAAGATGGAATGACAGCTCGCTGTAATTACGAGAAGCAGATCGTTAATTTCTTGGAAAACGATCTGCTCTCTTTTTACTCGAGCTGTCTTACATAGGGAATAAATACTTGCAATAATAACTTATTGTGTCCAGGATATCTTCTATAAGAATAAGACAGATCGTTATTTACTTTAGGAAAACGATCTGCTTCTTTTACACATTAAGATAACCTTAATAGATGACAATGATTGTTTGGTTTCCAAAATAACAAGGTGTAGTTTCGAATGGCATCATCAAAACCGATATAAATTTCTGGGGTTCCCAACAATTTCCCCCTTTTTGATGATGTCGAAACCTACACTAATATTTTCTTTTAAATATGAAAGATATTTGTTACGATAGATATATTGCATGTAAATATCTTGACAATCATAAAACATTGCCTGGACAAAGAGGTATTGTCATCAGGTTGTTTTTCAAAACATAGACCTAGTTCATTGATCAAACAGATTTACAATTTACATAACTGGAGCAGTTCGCTGCACAAATCAAAAAAAATAAAAATTCATCATTGAGATCGTCTTCTTTGTTGTTCAGCTAGCTGCTGCCTTCTTCTTTCAACCATTTCTCGTTGCCTTAGTTCAGAAGGCACGCCAAAACTCGCATAAATACCATTAAAGATTCTCCGGTAGTCCTTGTTGTTAAAATCAATGGGTTAGCCCATTTGCTATGCAGATCGATTTATGGCATTTAACACCGCAGTGTGATCTACGTCGGTGGTTCCAGGGATTCTTGGATATACCAGTGTAGTTTTTCTTGGTGCAGTGAGAGGATGATTTTGCATAGCAGATTGCCTGTAGAGATATTCCACAAAAGTTTCATTTTTGTGTTGAGCAAGGAATTCTCTAAACAGCTCGTCCACTGACCCACCTTGAACATCCTGGTCCATCAAGTAATAATGTTGCATTATGAATTCCTTGACCAGTTTGTTCCATTGTGCAGCTTTCTTCGAGTGTAGCCAGGTCAGGTTTTGGGGTTCAGTGAGCTGGTATTTTTCAAAGAATTTGAACATTGGGTTTGTTGGCTTAATTTCTTCTTCTGATGATTCAGCCTTTTCTTCTTGGGCACCAGTCATCCCCTGTCTTTGTTTTTCTGCTCTCCACAGCTTTTTGAATTCTGGGTCAGCTATCTGCTCAGCTGTGCACCCATCCAGAAACATTTCCTCATTTTCAGCTTCTTCGGTCATGATCTCCTTTCCTTTTCTCTTGGCAGCAGCCTTCTTTTCTTCCTCTTCTTTCTTGCGCTTTTCATCATTTTCTTTTTGCAGTTGTTTTGCTTCAGCAATCTGCTTTGCAGTTAACTTTTTCTTCTTTGTAGCAGCAGCTTGTTTCTTTTTGATTTGGGAAGCAGCGGGCTGTGCTTTCCTTTGCTCTTCCCCCTTTTCGACATCAGCATTGAATTCCTTGGAGATAATAAGTCGAAGGGAGGCAAGTTCATCTTGAAGAGCTTTGAAACGAGCATCAGAATCTTCTTTGTATTGTAGGAAAGCAGAAATGTTTCCATTGATTTCATTGATCAAACAGATTTACAATTATACCCAATATTTATTTACTTGGGTGGAATGTACGAAAATTTAGTAATAAGTCATAGCTTGATGTAAAATTTAACGACACCTTTAGATTAAGATACTCGAATATTAGTCGAGTTAAGACCTAAGAAGAATCCTCGAGATAATAAGGATAATATTTCCTTTTAAAGTAGAAAATGGTATATATATATATATACTCAGTTCGAATATCTCACTCCGTAATTTAATTAAAGGTTAATATGGGAGTAAAAGTTCAAAGTCGAGAAGAGGAGCATGTCAGGTAGGCTTTCTATCCCACACATCAAGTGTGAGCTTTCATATATAACAAAATATATGTGTGTGATATCAATTTATGTTTCTCTTTTCAAAAATCTTTTGAATTGAAAACATGTTTTAAAATATTGTCTTTCCATAAAATGTTTATTAATTATTTTGTATGATACCTATCTGTTCAATGAAGTTAAAAGAATCGAATTTGGGTTTCAGTGGGATAACTATCCTACTAGGACTAGTGTACACAAAGTAACCGTGAGTCATCGAGCGGGTTGGCCGGTTAAAGTGACCATGAGTCATCGAGCGAGTTGGCCGGTCAAGGTGTTCGTGGAAGGTGGCCACCTTTCCAACACAAAGAAGAAGAAGAAGAAGAAGAAGAAGAAGAAGAAGAAGAAGAAGAAAAAGAAGTTATATATATGTTAGATTACTAAAGAACTTAGATCATGATCGAACTTTAAGATTTCACAAAAAGAATTTTAGTGAACATAGGTTCTTTAGAAACAAAATCCCTATTTTTCAATTATAATGGCATGACAATTATATATGTATGTGTTTGGTTTCGGCATGTATCTATTGAGTACACACTACAAAAAAAACCCCTTCTGGCGACGGAAAAATCCGTCGTGAGGACTCGAAATCCGTCGTCCCGGGGGCTTAGCGACGGACTGGCGACGAATTTTTTCCGTCTGTATTTCGTTCGTCGTTAGCTCCCCGGACGACGGAAAATACAGTCCGTCGTTAGCTAACGACGGACTAACGACGGAAATTATCCGTCTTTAGCCACGACGGACTAAAATCCGTCGTCAGAATCTGCCGGAGACCGTTGACGGCGCCGGAAAGCTAACGACGGATTAAATCCGTCGTTAGTAGTCCGTCGCCAGCCTCCGTTGACCGTTGACCTAGCGACGGACTGCAGTCCGTCGCCAGGTAATTTTTTTTTTTATTTTAATAAATAATTTTGTTTTTTTATTATTCATTACCTAAAACGTGTCATAACAAACAATACAAACATATTCCAACATTGAACAATAATTTAAAATTGAACCAATCAAATGAAATTCAAAATGAACGCGGATTTCATATAATGAACAAAATAAATAATTGTATCAGTAACATCCCACGACAAACAAAAAAATAAAATAATAGTAAATGTATCAGTAGCATCTACGAATCGTAGTCATCATCAGGAGAAAACTGGGGAGGGGGATCAGACGGGGGAGGCTGATAAGAGGGAAAGAAGGGTGCACCTCCCTGCTGAGACTGCATCCAGCGCAGCATCTCGGCATGCTGAGACTGCATGAGCGCCATCTGCTGAGCTAATCTCTGCTGCTCAGCCAGGTACTCACGGCGCTCGCGATCCTGCTCCTCGACTCGGCGCCGCAGCTCCTCAACCTCGTCTCTGGATGGGCGTGATGCGGACGAGGATCCCCCGAATCTGGAAGCTCTCAAGGCCTTCGCCGCGCCTCCCGTGCCGAACATCCTCTTCTTCTTGTCCGGGCCGCCAAGAACCTCCAGATACAGCTCGTTGATATCGACTGCATCGTGGTCCCCCTCGGGTAGCTGGGCCCGCTCCTCGTCAGCACGGCGAAACACCTCAGTCTGCATGCATGTAAACGAGAAATGAACATTTGTTAGTATATATACATATTATAAATATTGAAAATCTAATACATATATATATATTAGATTTAAATTAAAACTTACCGCTATCGCCTCAGATTTCGGATCGGTGTATGTCCCGTCCGCGTATCGATGCTCGTCCAGAAAGGAGTCGAACATGCACGAAATCGGAGCTACTCCCCGCTCACGACCCTATGCATCAGATCACAATGGAGTTGTGTCATTGAAACATGTGTATATGAATTAAAATTGTACCACATAATTATAATTATTATTTGAAGTATATTATTACCTTTTCTTCAGCTCGTTGCATGACCGACTTGGACCCTCCCCTGTGCTTGATAGGACCAGTACCCGGTCCCTGGGGCTCAGACAACCGGTTGCGCCTCGCTGCCTGGGATTTGGCCACAACATCATCCCGGGACCAGTAAGCGAGCCAACCCATCCAGACATCATCCGTCCACCACCCAGGCTTCCCACCTCTGGGTGGCGGATCATTCCTCCTCCTCTTGATCCCGCAGATATAATTTTTATATCTCTCCCGGATCTTATCATACCATAACGCCCGAATCCTGGCATCGAGTGCCGGCTCCCAAGTAAATTTTTTCTAGCATTGAAAATGTGTGTTAGAAATTGTAGTTATAATTTTTAATTAAGAATGAATTTGAAAGTTTTAGTAAATTTTCGAACCTTAAACTCCTCCCAGTATCGCTGTCTCACGTCCTCAAGCGTGAGCTTCCGACTGTAGCCAGTCGGGTTGGGAACTATCTTAAATAGTTCCCAAATGTAATCTGCCGGGTCGGCATGCGGGTAAAATCCCCTGCATAAGTAATTTTAGAATGATTTATGTTAGATTTTTGAATAACTAATTAAATAATTGTCAAAATTGAAGATTTGGTTGCATTTACGTACCCCAGCTCACTCACAGAAAGAACAACGTCTCCTGTGGGTCTACGCTCCAACTGACCATCACCGTCAGAGCCAGAAGACGGACCGCCTAGCTGTATGCCACCAATATGGTGGCTGAGACCGCCGGTCCCGGACTCATATCCAGAGGATGAGCCCGGGGAACTACCCCATCCCAGGTTAAATGAGAGTTGAATTATTTGAGGTTAAATAGAGGAAGACAATTATAAGTTGATTTGGAGTAGAATAGTGGACGACAATAGAGGACGAGAATTATGAAAATTATGGTCCCAGGTTGAGAATTATGGTTTGTCGGCGAATATTATAAGTTCATTTGCACTTGATTGTATTTGGTTATTTTCGGTCATTTAATTTGGTCATTTTTGGAGATTTGCAGTTGATTGCGTCCAAATTAATATATATCCCATATCACTAAATCTAATCAAAACAGCCAGCTGACACAATCATGAAAATATCCCAACATACATTTCATAATCAAAACATTCGTACATAATAATTAAAATATCACAACACATGCATCTCATCAAATCACCACAACATATATAATATTACACATAGTGGGAGAAGATCCTTAAGACGTAATCAAAATCTATCCCAAAGGGAGAAGATCCTTAAGAAATTGATTACGTCTATCCCAATGTCAAAAATCCCTCATTTCGTTATACTATATTACCAAAATCTTTTGAAATTAGAAACAATCAACTATAAACTAATCAACATACATTATATATTTTTGTCAATTAAAACAATAAATTAAATTAAACAATCAATTCACTCATTATGAAATTCAACAGACTTAGAGAAAACATGAACAAAGCTTAGTCTAAATTAGTCTAAATTATTTGGGTGGAAATTAGTATAATTAACCTACACAATTAACTAACATGATTAATCAAATTAAATACAAAAATCAACTAATTCATTATAAATGCTAAATAATCTAAAAATTACCTAAGAAATTTAAATAATTAACCTAAGTAATTAAATAAGTACATTATTATAATTTAATTACCTTTCACCAAAGTGGGAAGCGCCGGAGCGGCAGAAGGCGGCTCGGAAAGGCTGAGAGAGGAGTCGGGCAGCGACAGACGTAATTAAAAACACCCTAATTAAACAATTTAAACTAATTAATCCACAATTTAAACTAAGATATCATAATTTACATGTAGTAGACAAACCCGTCAATTATATTTAACACTAACACTATCTAAAGTAATTAATTTATCAAGGATTAATTATAATAATTATTTCTTTAAAAAAAAAACTATAATTAACTAAACTAATTAATTACGCTAACTAAACTAATTAATTTATTAAGGACTAATTACATTAATTATCCTTAACCCTAATTAAGTAATTCAGAAAATAATTTATTCAATTATTCAATTAACTAAACTATAAACTAATTTATTCATTTACACAAATTAAAATTAATTAACCAAAAATTAGGTTTAACAAATTAATCAATTATCCTAATAAACTCTACTAACAAGTAATAAATCAACAAATTCAATAGTTAAATATAATTCAACTAATTAAATCTATTTATATCAACATAACAAATTACATATATATATTAACAAATTAAATAATTAAACCTTAAGTAAATAGCATAAACAAAATACTCTAACATTATCCTACTTAACATAACTCAACCGACTATAATTAGTTAATTATGTATAATTATATCACATATATAACCTAATTAAAAATAATTAAAAAATAACAATAATTATAAAATAGTCAATTAATTAACTTACAATTAACAAAATTCACATACAATTAACATACATTAACATACAATTAACAAATGAAATTATAAGAAATAACAATAATTAAACTACAATTAACACATAATTTACATACAATTAACATGCAATTTATACAATACAATGTATAACATAAAGTAGCTAGTAATTAGTTAATTAACATTCAATTAACAAACAAAATTATAAACATTAACAACAATTACAAAATAATTATCAAATTAAACATAATAAATTAACAATAATTAAAAAAATAAATTAAATTGGACATTAACTGCGGCGGACAGCTTCTGGAGACTTGCGGCGGACTCCGGCGGCGTCGGCAGCGGCGGAGCAGGGCCGTGGAGGGGCGGCAGCAGGCGGAGCAACGGGCAGCTTCATCCCAACGGTAAAATTAAAAAAAAAACATAGAAATCGAAAGAGGAGAAGCAAAAGGGAAGGATTCGACTTACATTGGAGTATTACGGCGGTGGGAGGTCGAAATCGCCTTCAAATCGCCGGTGGGGGGACGGATTATGTGTTGCAGCTTCTGATTTCGCGAAAGGAGGGAGACAACTGTTAAAAAGGGCTGGACGACGGACTGGGCGACGGACCAGTCCGTTGTCAGCATTAAAAATAAAAAAAAATTAAATTAATATCTAACGACGGACTGGACGACGGACTAGTCTGTCGTCAGCATTAAAAATAAAAAAAAAATAAAATAAAACTTAACGACGGACTGGTCCGTCATCCAGTCCGTCGTTAAGTTTGCCGCCAACTTACGCGCCAAAAAACGATCGCCAGTCCGTCGTTAACCAAAGTCTTTGGAGTCCGTCGCCAGTCCGTCGCCAGTGGACGACGGAAATCCAATCCATCGTCCATTCCGTCGCCAGATTAAGGTTTTTTTGTAGTGACAAGTTGTACTCAGCCCTGCATATATTTCTAAATGTGCAGGTTGAGCAACGATGGAGTAGGAGTGCTACGTTTGGGCTTTTGTCGATCTCTTATTAGTTGACTCTTGGGGGTTCTACGTGTCTTCATACATGTAGAGCTTTTATCGATCCAAGTAACCTTCCGCTGCTAGCATGAGATCGTTATGTAATAAACCAAAGACTCAAGTTTTTTTCATGATAAGTTATTATGTATTGAGCATAAGACGCAAGCCTTTTTCTTGCTAATCTTGTACGATGAATTATTCGCCCAGTTATGAGATTGTTGTTTAGTTTCGTCCTTGTTCCAAGCCCCGTTTCTATCCCGACTTCTTTAATCCTTTTCCAAGTCACGATTTCCCGAACTTCACTATCCTTAGTGAAATACTGGCGTGACAAGGAGTTACAAACTAAAGTTTCCACGGTGGAAGATGCGCTTGTTTCCATCGAAGCAGCACTTGGGAAGCACAATCACTAGTTCGCGACAATCCTATCAAAGTTAGAGTCGTTGGGATCCCGCACCCCAGAATCGGATAATTCTACATGAGAATTTGATTCCTCTACTCGGAAGAAGAGTGAGAACCATCCAGAAGAGAGGGTAGAGTTTCCTTGACGGGTCAGACCCAACGACGTGGTTGGCTCAGGCTGAACAGTATTTTTTGGTGCATCGAACACCAGAAAATGACCGAGTTCAGTTGGCACTCATAGCCATGATGGGGCGTTCTATGTTTTGGGCCCAATGGGTGATGCTTCGTTCCACTAAGATTACATGGAAACAATTCACTAGAGAGATGTTGGACCTCTTCGGGGATAGCTCGGCCATTAATGCTTACAAGGCCATGCATCTCACCAAACAAACTGGATCACTGGAGGACTATTTGTCCTTATTTGAAGAAAGGGTTGCCCAATTACCTCCCCTCTCAGACGAGCATTACTTAGGATGGTTTTTGAGTGGGTTACAACGTTCCATTCGGGACTGCATTCCCAGCACAGAGTTGACGAATGTTAGGAACGCCATACGGTCTGCTTGGCTGATTGCTCGTTCTCACGGACTGTCTGCACCCACAAAAAAATCTGATTCTTTCCAGGGGATAGTCACAAGGCCAGCTACGATTTTTCGTGGTGCCTACTCAAACTACAATGCCCCAGCAAAGTCTCAAGCCTCATCGACAGGATCGATAGGTTTTAGGAGGAACCGCAACGTCCGCCATCTTACGCCGGAATAGCAAGCGGAATATATAGCCAAGAAAAAGTGTTTTTGTTGTGGTGAGGAATACAGTCCCCTGCATAAGTGTCACTGATAAGACACTAGCAGTGGTCCTGGAAGCAGAGGACAGCGAGACGGAGGAAGAAGAGAATGAGACTATTAAAGAGACGGGGAAAAATGAGGAAGGCAAAACCACTGAACTTCAGCAACTACAACTCTCTCGGCTATCGTCGAGCGGGTTCGATGGTGCCCGAACATTGAAACTTTTCACCCAAGTCCAAGAGCACAAGCTGCTTACAATGATCGATAGTGGTGCAAGTCACTACTTCATAGATGATCGAGTAGCAGAAACACTCCAGCTGCACATCACGCCCACGGAGAGTTTCAGCGTGATGCTGGGTGACGGTACTAAGGTTAAAACACAGGGCGTTTGCAACCAGGTTCCATTCACTATCAACGGATATCTATTTCACATCACTTGCTATATTTTTCCTCTTCGCAGCGTCGATGTTATTTTAGGGGTGTCCTGGTTGGCTCAATTAGGTGATATAACCGCTAATTGGGCTCAGTTGATGATGGAATTTAGTTTGGCAGGAAGGAAAGTGAGTGTGCGAGGGAACCCTTTCCTAACGCATCGCGCCTGTATGCGCATTGACTTGAGTTCGTTGGAGTAAGAGGATGAAGCTTGGCTGCTCTGGGCAGTAGAAGATGCCGGTTTGTCATCTTTTTCAACTTCCGCACCCCTCACGGAAGATCAACAAGGGGAACTAGAGTAGCTCATGTCCTCGTTTCCTTCCATTACTCAGACTCATACGGGACTTCCCCTAGCTCGGCGAAATGACCACAAAATCGTACTACAAGAAGGCACATCTCCTATTTCAGTTAAGCCTTACCGTTACAATCATATCCAAAAGGATGAGATGGAAAGGCTAGTAGCCAAAATGCTAGCTGCTGGTATTATTCAATCGAGTAGCAACCCATATTCCAATCCGGTTTTATTAGTGAGAGAGAAAGATGGCTTGTGGAGATTCTATGTGGATTACAGGGCCCTTAACAAGGTGACAGTGGCTGACAAATACCCTATACCTATCATCCAGGAACTACTCGACGAGCTCCATGGGGCGAGTTGGTTAAGCAAGTTGGATCTACGGGCAGGGTATCATCATATCAGAATTGCTCCATAAGATGTGCCAAAGACGGCCTTCCGAACTCACTCCGGACATTGTGAATTCTTGGTCATGCCTTTCGGCCTCACGAATGCTCCAGCAACATTCCAGTGTCTTATGAATGACATATTTCGGCTGTTCCTAAGGAAATTTGTGCTCATATTCTTTGACGACATTCTCATTTATAGCACATCCTGGCCTGAGCACCTACAACACTTGCGAAAGGTATTCACATTACTATCTGAGCATTCCTTAATTATTAACCCCAAAAAGTGTGTGCTGGGCAGTTCACAAGTCGAGTACTTTGGACACATCGTGTCTAACCAAGGCGTATAGATGGATCTGGCTAAAATCAGCGTTGTTCTTAAGTGGCCGACACCAACATCCCTTAAGGGAGTCCACGAATTTCTTGGTCTTACAGGTTACTATTATCGTTTCATTCGCGACTATGGTAAGCTCACTTCACCATTAACGTCATTATTGAAGAAAGAAAGTCAAAAGACATGGCATTGGCCAGCCGAGGCAGCTGATGCTTTTGAGAATTTAAAGTGCTCTCTAACCACAGCTCCGGTGTTGCGCATGCCCAATTTTACACAGCCATTCGTGGTGGAATGTGATGCATCCGGAACTAGTATTAGAGCTGTTTTGATGCAGGACAACCAACCTATTGCCTATTTCAGTAAAGGGTTGACTGGACGACTGTTATCTAAATCAGCTTACGAGAAAGAACTTATGGCTTTGGTCTTAGCTGTGCAGCAATGGAGACCTTACCTTCTTGGGCACCGGTTTGTGGTGCGTTCTGATCAGCGGAGTCTTAAGCAGTTGTAATCGCAGGCCTTGACCACCCCTGCGCAACAGAATTGGACGGCAAATCTTTTGGGCTTTGATTTTGAGATAGTCTATAAGGAGGGGAAATTGAACCGCACTGCTGATGCGTTATCGCGGCAGGATGAGGAGTTGGAACTCGCCGTCGTTTCAACGCCACGGTGGCTGGACTGGCAGCGGGTTCAGGAGGACGTTAAAGCCGATAGTCGATTATCCCAGATTGTTTCAGACTTGGAGAAGGCGCAACTGCACCCAAACATTACACCATCTCAGAAGGTACCCTGTTTTATAAAGGACATATTGTTTTACCACCAACTTCTCTATGGGTGCAGCAGTTGATTACCGAGTTTCACTCCACCCCAACTGGGGGTCACTCTGGGGTTTTTCAAACTTACCGGCGTTTGGCAGCTAATTTGTATTGGCTTGGAATGATGAAGTCGGTTACAAGGTTTGTGGCTGCTTGTGACGTGTGCCAAAAAAATAAATATGAGACTAGGAGCCTAGCCGGTCTGCTTAACCCACTGCCAATTCCCGGGCAAGTTTGGGAAGATATCAGTATGGACTTCATCACGGGGCTGCCCCATTCTGGAGGCATGGACTTTGTGCTCGTGTTGGTTGATCGATTCTCAAAATATTGTCACTTTGTGGGCCTGAAACACCCTTTCACGTTCAAGTCAGTCGCAGATGTGTTCACTAAGGAAATAGTGCGACTTGATCACGGCATGTCAGGATCCATTGTCTCAAATCGGGACCCGACTTTCCATAGTTCCTTTTGGCGCGAGCTGTTTAAGTCCGCAGGGACCACGCTGCGTATGAGCTCGGCATACCTTGGGCAGAGTACTGTTTTAACACTGGATTCCATTCAAGTGCTGGAATGACGCCGTTTGAGGCAGTGTATGGGCGCTTCCACCCCCAATCGTGCCTTTTCTTCTGGGCGAGATACGTGTCCAAGCTTTGGCTGAGTCGCTGCGTGACCGCGATGTGGTGTTGAGACATCTGCTTGTGCACTTGGAACGAGCCGAGAATGAATGACACGGGAGGCAAACAAACATCGTCGTCCCTTGGAGTTTTCCGTGGGCGATATGGTGTACCTTAAATTTTGCCCATATCGCCAGCAAAGCTTGTTTAAAGCTGGAAATGCTAAGCTAGCTCCAAAACTTTTTGGGCCGTTCAAAGTGGTAGGCCGGGTGAGCGCAGCAGCCTATCGTTTGGCATTGACAGAAACGTCCCGGATACATCCTGTGTTTCACGTTTCCTTGTTAAAACCGGCGATCGGAACGGCCATAGCTTCCGCGTCTCTTCCAGAAGACTTATTGGCAGGGAATTGTTCTTTTCAACTGGAAGCAGTGCTGCAACGACGGGTGATGATTCGTGATGGAGCTGAGGTTGATCAGGTGTTGGTTAAGTGGTTCGGGCTAGAGGAAGCTGATAGTTCTTGGGTAGATGTGGTGGACATGAGAGGTCAGTTTCCAGAGTTCAGCCTTGAGGTCAAGGCTGCTTCGGCAGGGGAGACAATTGATACGATGGCACCGAGGGGGCTGAAGGTTTACTCGAGGCGCAGAGGTCGAGTAGAAGCAGCGATGAAACCATAATTACTTTTATTATTATTAGTTTTTGAGTTTTTGTTAATTATTAATATTAATTTGTCATTTTGTTGGGCTTTTTACATAAACGGGCTTTATGTTGCATGGGCCTGTAGATTAGGTCTTTTAAATAGCCGTTACTACTCTAATCTAGGGTGATGTTTTTTTGGAGATTAATTAGCAGTTTAAGCTGTGTGCGGAGAATTCATCTCTATGTTCCTTTCGAGGGAGTTATTTATTGCAATTTAGTAATTATCTTTTCCTCATACCTTCACTCTATCATAAGCAGATGAGTTAATTATTTTTCTTATACATAATTATCGCCAAGTTGTATATGGAAAGTTTAATTTATATAGTTTTACTTATATAACCTCAATAGTTTATTTTAGGATATTCTTTATTCATAATTATAACAAGCAAGAATATATCCAGACCACTAATCTTATTTAATCTATAGATTGTATTAGTTCCTAAGTCATTATTTATGTGTATCACAAAATAATTTCGCCCACGAAAATACTACTCATTTGTCCTTTTTATGAATAAAGAATTGTTACTTGATTTATTTTTTTAATTTTGTAAGTGAGTCATCCACTGTCTGCACACAACTCAATGACCAAAAATAAATTAAGTAATACTCAAAATCAAAAAATATGAAATATTCTAAAAATATTATTTAGTACACGTGCGGGTTTAAAATTAAAGGATTTTCATCGTGATTCCAATTTTAATGGTAATTTCGTAATTAATGTCAAATTAATGACTCTTTATATAAAATCATTAAATAATTAAATATTAAAATTCTCCTACATTTTTACATAATAAATTTATGAAAATAACTAATTTTCTTCTTTTTCTTAATCCTCCTTTTTTTTACTAAAATTTTCAATTTTGATAGTATAAACATATTCAATATATATCTTAAATTAAAGAGTTTGACAAAAACTTTAATTTGGTATATAATACTTCATCTATCGCGCTATTTATATCTTATTTTGTCAAAAAAAAAACTCTCACAATTTTAGTCAAAA
Source organism: Leonotis leonurus (assembly GCA_026898415.1). Taxonomy (NCBI): domain Eukaryota; kingdom Viridiplantae; phylum Streptophyta; class Magnoliopsida; order Lamiales; family Lamiaceae; genus Leonotis; species Leonotis leonurus. Next base: position 121,329 of record JAPKLX010000245.1, on the reverse strand, counting down.
TACGATATAAAATTACAGGACGGAGGACGTATATAATAAACAAGTTTAATATGAAATAGTTGTGATCATTTAAAAAAAGTTCAATATATATATATTTATTGTGTGTATATATATATATATATATATTAACATTTATACATGATTTTCATATCTAAGGCATTATTTATGTGTATTAAAAAAAAAATCGCCCATGAAGTTACTAAATCTTTTGTCATTTTTTTCGGCAAAGAATTGTAACTCGATTTATTTTTTTATTTTCGTGAGTATTGTGTGTAAATATAAACACAATTATGATACACAAGTACACATAATCGACAGGTAATAAATGGAAGTATTCCAAGTTCGTCTCCACATGGAATGCAAATAAGAACTTATGCACGTTCAACTACAAGAAAATTAAAACAACATGGATGAAATAAGAACTTATGGACGTCTCCACATTGAATGCAAATAAGAACTTATGTACGTTTAAGCTTAGTTAAAAGAATATACATATTTAATCACCATTCACCATTGCTACACAAGGCCAATACATATTCCTATGCTATCAAGTATGAACACGTGTTCATTCAAGAATATCTACCACCAACAATCTTTCTAGATTCAATCAATGGCTAACTCCTACTATTTGCTAGCCAAACAATAGTAAGAGATGAAAGAGAAAAGCTCTTGAATGAAAAGTACTATAGAATAAAAAAGAAATTAGAGCACAAAATCAAATATATATATATATATATATATAAGCAAGAGTTCATCCAAACCCAAGTCTACAAAGTAAGCTCATGGTGACAAATAAAACTAGAAACAAAATATTGTTGTTCATCATCTTAAAACTCAGGTTACATACAATCAAAAAGAAAAATAAAAGAATAGAGAATCATTGGTTGTTGATTTCTCAATCTCCTTCATTTAGCTCTCGATCTCCTTCCTTTCCTAACTGTATTATCTTCTTCCTCTCATTAGTATTTTTTTTTTCTCCCCATATCTATTTATTTCTCTTAGCTACTAGGCTTCCCAAAATAGCTAGCTGAATTTCCTAAAATGTCCTCCAGATAATTAATGAATTTCAAGTGTACTCCAATTTTATCTTTAAGCTAGGACTTTAGTTGCCACGTTTTTTCCACCTTTCACTTTAGTCAAATCTAGTATGTTGTCTCTCTTTTAGTTGTTGTACTTGCACAGCCTGTGACTTATATCGCTTCAGCAAAACTTCAGCATTAGTCATTTTCTACACCAAAACAACCCTTATTAAAACGGAACACACGACTTAGAAACCACTAAACAAGAACAAGGACTCAATAAAATAGAAAAACTAAGAGCGAAAGAGACAAAAATAATTCTTGTACAAGAGTTATCAATGAGACATTCACTCTCTACACACAACGCAATGACAAAAAATAAATCAAGTGAGACTCAAAATCACAAAATATATATTATTTAAAAAAAATTATTTAATACGCATGTGGGTTCAAAAGTATTAACAATTTTTTAGACTGAAACACTCATTCATTTTAATTCATCCACCAAAAATATATACACGTTTATTTTTACTTTTGGTAAATATATAACGCATCCTCTTAAATACTATCATCGATAAAAAATATTGTTTACTTAAATTTAGATATAACATTGATTATTTTATCATCCACAATACATATTTAATTATAAATAATATGGACCTTATTCAAATTTCGTCATAGTTAATTAATTTATTAGTTATCCATTATTTTTCATCATATTTAACTCATTTATTAATCCATCGGTAATTTTTATTTTATTAACAACACACATATTTAATTAACAAATAATATAAGACCATTATTTCCCTAACAACACTTTCAACTAATTCTTTAAAATTCATGTCTAGAGTCGTCAAAAAGACTCGTCAAAAAGACTTGGCTAGCTTGAAAATGAGTGAGTATCAACTGTGAATATGAGGTCTGACTGATTTTCAGGCTAGCTCGACCTGATACAAAATAACCTCAACCACGATGTGTTTTGTTAACTTGATATAATCATATTATTTTGCATTAAAAATTACTTTAGACATATATCGACCATTAAAATATATAATTACATCATTTTAATATGGTTATATACTTTAATACAATTAATTTATACTAAACCAACTAATTATTATTCAAACTAAGTAATACTCATTTCATATATCTAAAGTGTGTTCCTATTATCCGTTTGAAATGTCGACTAAGAGTGTTGTTTTTTAACATTATCATACGAACAACTTAATATATATTTTGAACTTTACATATATCATATCTGGTAAGTATCTTTTTCAAGTAAAAAAATATTTTATATGTTTAAAATCAATACCAATTCACATACAATACATAATATTTCCGTGCATTTCACGAGACCACGTAATATTTTGAATGAAATGAATTCATAATACTAAGTTTTCAAGTAATATTGTACTTAGTATTCATTTCAATGTATACTTAGTATTATGAATTCATTTCAAGCAAAACTTAGGATTGATTAATGATTACTTGTATCAATATTAAACGTGCTCTTATATGCCCGGTCTTGAATATAGTCATAGATAATGCCTTGTGATATCCACATACTATATACAACATTCAAATCTATACTTTCGTCATCTTGAAAAATACCCATGTAAGAAGAAAGCAAGGCTTCAAATGAAAAGAGAGATTTTCATAGCTTAGATTTAGCACTCCATCTATCTCCTTTTCATTTTTATATATGTAACTATTGAACTTCTCATTCACTAACTCCCAATCCTCTTATCTTTTATTTTTTGCTCAAGAGTCCATCAAGTAAAGAAATTACCAACGGTAAATAACCACATTTCCGCACAATTACTTTCTCAATTTTATTGATCAATATTTTCTTCTTATGCAATTGTTGTACTGAAATAGTGAATGTTATCAATCTATAGCAAGTCAAAATAATTCTCCAAACTTCAAGTGTATATTCAATTAATTTTAATTTAGAGATTCCCATCTATTTTACATGAATAACAGAATAAGCAATTGCGGTATACACTGAAATGAAAAATAAGAGAGAAGCTATTGTATTTATTAATTTGTAAACTATAAAAGAAGTTGAACTATATTTGTAAAGAATCAATTTAATATAGAAACTAATCCAATAAACACAAAAACACCAAGTCTCGTTCTCATTATTGTAACTTTATCAAAAGAAAATCCAACGAGATCCCTAACCATAAATCGAATAATAGATGAACTGAACCCGAACTTGTTTTTTTATTTATCGTAACGCACACGTGCCTTATTAACAGAGTTAAAAATGAGCTGGAACCTTATATTTTCAAAAGAGAGGAACTCGAACCTAACACCATTTAATTATTTTTTGTTTGATTATAGTCCTACATAGCCAAATAAGATATTTCAAGAATATGATTTCAAAGCAATACACTGAATATCCATTGTGATTGCTTTCAATGTCCAAGAATATAACATAAGCAATCTAATTAAGCTTAAAATCTCCATAAGAAATCACAAACAAATAGAATATTATTGAAATGAGAGAGGGCCTCGTTAAAACCTCCAAGGCAAAAACCAATGGTAGAAAAAATTCTATTGAAATGAGAGAGGGCCTCGTTAAAACCTCCAAGGCAAAAACCAATGGTAGAAAAAAGAGTACCTTCTATCTATAATCAAGTCTGCAGCAAAACAAAAAAGAGCAGGTATAAGTTATTTTCTTTGAGCACTAAAAAGAAAAATGATAAAGCTGCTAGAAATTAGTGATGATGATGAATTTTGGTATTTGATACTCCCTCCGTCCACGAAGTAGCTTCCCATATTTCCTTATCGGTCCGTCCACAAAGTAGCTTCCCACTTTACTTTCTATTTTTGGAAACCTCATACTCCACTCACTACTCAACACATCATCAATAATGTGGGCCCCATTCTCCACTAACTACACATTACTCCACTCACTACTCAACACATCATCAATTAAGTGGACCCCATTCTCCACTATCTACACAACACTCAATACATTTACACACTATCTACTAAAGTCAAACAATACATTAAAACCCGTGCCCGGTCAAAGTGGGAACGTACTTCGTGGACGGAGGGAGTACTATTTGATATAGAAATTGAAAAGATATAAAGTGGAAAAAGAAAATGACATGCCATGTGGAGTTCGAGACAATAAATGAGAAATTTTTTTTAATTTTCGTTCTTTCCTTATTTCATTTTTAATACTTTCTTTTCATAATAAATAAATAGCATATTTTCTTAAATTGCTGGTGAGTGCGGAGTTCGACTTCTTCATTCTTCACCAACTGACTACTCGCAGTATCCGAGATCTGGCGTATTCAGTCTAACTTTTCGTTTCTCGTCTTCATCAAGGAAGTCTTCTCTACCTTTACTTTAGCTTGTTACGAGAGCGTAGTAACACTTAAGTGTGTGTGTGTGTGTGGGGGGGGGGGGGGGGGCGGGGTTGGGTTTTTTTTTTTTTGTCCCTTTGTTTTTTTTTTTTTTTTTTTTTTTGTTTTTTGGGGGGGGGGGGGCAAATTGGGGGGGGGGGGGGGGGGTCCCCCCCCCCCCCCCCCCTGCCAGCCCCCATCTTCTTTCGCCTCCCCTCACTCTCCCACTACATTCACTCTCTCTCATATCCCTCTGCACTCACATACACAACTCTCTCTTGTCTCTTTTTGCCCGAAACCCTAGTAGCAATGTCTCTCCCGATTTCTCTCTTGCCTCCCTATCACTCCCCCAGCCTTGCTTTTATCTCCCTTTATATCTCTCTCGGCGGACAGATAGGGAAGTAGCAGCCCCATTCTCGGCGTGGCGTCGCCTCAGCGAGCTCTCCAAGTCCGCTTTACCGCGCTCGACACAGAGGAACAGTTCCTTAGGTAATCTCTTTCCTATCTCTCTTTCTGAAAGTGTAAATTTTATTCTCTCTCCTATTGTAATTGATCTTGGTAGAACATTAGATTTCTGTTTGTACATATTCTAATTTCTGTGAGAGTTTTGTTGGATTTTTGTTTCTTGGGCAAAAGCCCCTTCCCCTTGTTATCATGTTAATTACCAATGTATGCGTAGAATGAAACTATATCTTATTGTTAATCGAATCTAACATCCGTTAAATCTTTCGCATAGCACGCTCAAACACATCATCCAAGGTGGGTAAGTATTAGTAATTTGATTCTTTTAGTACAAATGTTTGGCAATTGACATTGACATTAACCTTTAAATTATTGTTATTAAAATTACTAAGTTTGTGTGCTAATAATGAGAATTAATTTATGTTTGCAAATTGTAGATGATGGAAAATTTTTATAAAAGATTACGTCAAGATGGACAAGGTGGCTCTTCATATGCTTCCAACGTACCTATTGTTGGGAGTCTTGAGACAGTGGAAAGAGCACCACGAGTAGAAGTTGAATTAAATTTAGATGAAATTGTTCGTGATCCGGGTTTACGAAAACCAATTGAAGAGTTTGATGTTGCTATTCGGGATCAAGTACGGAGAGAATACTTCACTATGGGACCTTGCCAACTAGTAGGGCACACATATCCAAAGACAAAATATGGCAATCAATCAAGGAGTTTCCAAAGTGTTTGGTATGAAAAGTTTGTGTGGCTAGAGTATAGTGTATCAAAAGATGCCGTCTTTTGTTTTTGGTGTTATCTTTTCAAACATCAAGATAGAGGAGGTCGATATGCAGCAGACGCATTTACGAAGACGGGCTATACTAATTGGAAAAAGGCAATGGAAAAATTCAAAGAGCATATTGGGGAGATGAATAGTTGTCACAATAGTGCTAGAGTACAATTTGAAGCTTTCAAAGATCAAAGACATAGTGTGGCATATATGTTTAGATCAAAATCTAAGGAGGAAGATGTTGCTTATCGCACTCGCTTGACAGCTTCGTTGGATGTGACTCATTTTTTGTTGAAGCAAAGATTGCCTTTTCGTGGACACGACGAGTCAACTAGTTCCTCTAATCGAGGTAATTTTCTTGAGTTGCTTCAATGGTATGGTGATCATAATGATATTGTTGCTAAATTTTTGGGCTCAAATGCACCTGCTAATGCTAAAATGACTGCTCCACAAATTCAAAAAGACTTAGCACGTGTTTGTGCTTCAGAGGTCTTACTTGCTATAACTAATGATATTGGAGATAAAGTGTTTACCATTTTGGTTGATGAGGCTCGAGATGTTTCAATGAAAGAGCAAATGGGAGTAGTTTTGAGATATGTGAATGATGAAGGATGTGTAGTTGAAAGATTTGTTGGAGTTGTGCATGTTGCGGATACTTGTTCACATTCTTTGAAAAGTGCAATTGATGAATTATTTGTAAATCTTGGTTTATCATTGTCAAAATTGAGGGGCCAAGGATATGATGGAGCTTCAAACATGCGAGGTGAGTTCAATGGGTTATAATCCTTGATATTGGAAGAAAACCCTTGTGCCATTTATGTTCATTATTTTTCTCATCAACTTCAGTTGATTATTGTGGCTGTTGCTAAGAGTGTCATGGCCGTGAAAGACTTTTTTAGCTATGTCTCTATGATAGTTGATACAACTGGTGCATCTTGCAAAAGAAAAGATCAACTTAGAGAGTTAGAACATGAGAGATTAGTTAAAGAACTCAATGAAGGAGAAAGGGTGAGTGGAAGAGGCCTAAATCAAGAAACTAGTTTGGCAAGACCAGGAGATACCACTTCTTCTGATATTAGAAGTACTGCAAGAGGTTTGCTTGGAAAGATGAACAGTTATGAATTTGTGTTTGTGATGCACTTGATGAAAGTACCATTAGGAATCACAAATGAGTTGTCTTTTGCTTTACAAAGAAAGGATCAAAACATTGTTCAAGCTATGTCATTGATTGATACTGTGAAATTTCAATTACATGACTTGAGAATGGCTGGATGGGAAACAATTTTTGATGAAACAAATAGATTTTGTGAGGTGAACTCTATTCCTCTAATTCATATGGAAGACACCATAGGACGACCTGGTTATAAGAGGCAGAGCATCACCAATGATCATTATTACCGTGTTGAGATTTTTAATGAGGTATTATTTTAATTTCTAATATTATGTTAATCTTTTTCTAATCTTAATTTTTATTGATTTCTCATTAATTATATCATTATTGCAATGTTAGGTTGTTGATTTAACCATACAAGAGTTGAACAATCGTTTTTCGGAAGCGAGCACTAATCTACTCAAATGCATGGCGTGTCCTGATCCGAGAAATTCTTTCTCCCAATTCGACATAAGCCAACTCATGCATTTTAGTACTTTGTATCCCAATGACTTTTTGATAGGTGATTATTTATATATTCCATAATAACTCCATAACTTCGTTGCTAATGAGAAATTTTCTACAGGTGATCATCTATTTCTTCCACAACAACTCCGTAATTTCATTGCATTTGTGCGGCGTGATTCTCGTTTTTCTTCAATCAACAATTTGGGAGTTCTTGCTCAGGAAATGGTTAAGAGTGGTAATCACTTAGTTTTTCAATTAGTTTATAAAATGATTGAGTTGACATTGGTTTTACCCGTAGCCACTGCTTCCGTTGAGAGAGCATTTTCTGCAATGAAGATCGTCAAGGGTGATTTGAGGAATCGTATGCAAGATGAGTGGATGAATTCTAGTTTGGTTGTGTACATTGAGAAGGATATCTTCTCAACTATTGATAAAGAGAAAATCTTGCAACATTTTCAGTCGATGCGTGAACGTCGAAATCATTTGTCGTTGCTCGATCAAACAAACACAACTAGCTCCCCAAGTATCTATTCTTAGGTCATTTGTAATGGTATTCAAACAGTTTTAATGTATGGCATATTCAACTCAACGTTTAGTTAGGAATTAGCTTAGAATCTATTGTCCATGTTTAGTTAGAAATTAAGATTTTATTTTCTATTGTCTTGACTCACACACCCACAAATGTCAAAGTGCTATTTAATACTATAAAAGCTTAGGATTTTAATATTTTTTATAGATAAAAAATATAAGAAAAATATATTATTTATACAATAGCAAAACCTAAACCTATTAGGATTAATATTGGCCAGAAAACCTAAACCTATTAGGATTAATATTAGCAAAACCTAAACCCCCGTTTAACTCAGCCCCCCTATTGACAATTCCTAGCTCCGCCCCTGATGATAGTCGTTTATTAGCATGTTAATTCTTGGTATGTGGTATGAATGGTGGTAGGACTTAGATTGATTCGACATTTGATTAAGCTATCTTGTTCGATTAGACTTGTTTAGTGGGGCATGTTGCTTAGCTAGATAACTTGTGCGCAATCATGATTCGGATTATGAGTGATACTCCCTTGTCATTTATGTGTCTTATTCCCTTATTGTCTTAAAAAAACAAAAAAAACAAAAAAAGAAAACGCTAGAAGGGAGTAATAAGTTGTCGAGTTAAGTTCGCGGGCTCTACTCCTCTTATCTTTCATAATGAGTATGTTAAACCACATTTGGATATTCGATGAGATCCATTGAAGTTTATACCCAATGATCAATGCCCTTAAAATGTTCTTACTCGTCTTCTTAACAAAAAAAAAAGATATTTAAGGGAATTTGACTTGTTGAGTGCTAGGGAGATGTGAGATGTGTGTCTATCGTGATTGTGTACTTGTTAGATGGTTTAGTTAACGGGCGACACTATGAGCTTAATTGAGTGACTATGTTGGATTGAGAGTTGAGTCTAGTTTAAGTCCTCGTAGTGAAGGTATGAACAGTTGTTGAAGCTTGCATGTTGATTTCCTACTCGACTCGAATGTGTTTGTGATTAGATTTTTGCTTGAGGAAAAACAAATGGTTAAGTGTGGGGGGGATTTGTTTGATATGTTTTCATCATGTTTTTAGTGGTATTTTCGAGTCCCGTTTCATGCTTTTAGTACATGTTATTTGGTATTTTGGTTCGTTTTTAAGCCCGATTTCTGTAATTGCATGTAGGTTGTTTGGTGTGGAAATTGGCGTAAAATGGAGTTGTAACGATGAAACTTAGATAGCATAGGATTAATTTTCATCTCGATAGGAGTCCGTAGCCTTTAATGGATCCAAAATTGAAGTTTAAACGAGGGAGAACGGGCCGAAACAAAATCGTTGAGCACAGGAGAACCAGGGGTCCAGCGCCCGCTGGCCTACTGATTCGGCCGAGAAAGAAACGCGATTCCAACACCAACTGGACCCTCCGCTAGCACTAGACGTGACTTTTAAATGCGGATTTTGTTATTTAAACTCGTTTTTAGGAGTTTTCTATCACCCTTTTTCATATTTTTCTCTCCTTAAGAACCCTAGAATATTATTTTGAGTTGATTCCATTATAATTTTGCCTCGGGACGAAGGATTGAGGGCGAGTTTGATGCTCAATCCAAGACTTTATCAAGTATGGATGTTTTAATTCTCATTATTTATTGTTCTATGGATTGATTGTCTTACTCTACCTAGGGTTGTAGAATTTCTTGATTGATTATTGAATGTTCTGAGTTCTTGCTCCATGATTTAACTTGTGCTTGATTAATTGAGACGATTGGCCATTGTTTTTTATTATTTGTTTATTGGTTGAAATCGAGAGATAATTCTAATATAGCACTAGGGTTAAATCATTAATAATTCCAAATCGGATATGTAAGAATTATATTCGTTATTGATTTATGATTTTCCTATTGTGTGATTATAATACGCAAGTTAGAATTGCGGCTTAATTATCAAACACAAAAGTTAGTTATTAAACAACTCTAGGAAATCGTTTATTAATTACGAATAATTAGACTAACTATTAAGAAGTACTTAATGAACGATGATTTAATTGATTTTAGATTTTCTTAACTCTAGGCCCTTATATCCGAAATCCCACCTTTTATTTTATTTATTTATTTTATTTCGTTGTTTCTTCTGCTTTATCTTGTTAGAATGTTTAGGATTTCCCTTTTATTTGTTTTAATAACACTTAGGATTAGAATAGCCCTGTTAAGCTTTCCATTGAGATTCGACCGGAGTTAACTTGCCACGTGCAATTGACCTCGTATATTTGTGAGAACCTAGACATACATTTTAGGTTTTAACAGTGATCGAGACTTTGCTTTGTAGATCTTGGACAAGGAAGGCATGCTTCAAACAATTCCAGTGGGAAAGTTCTCAAAGATCATCCACAACCATAAGGCATCGCTTATCTTTCTGTACCTCGCATAGTTGCAAGACCAACGACATCTCATCCAAAATTGCCATCACATCAGAAACCTCGTTCTTTAGCTGGCTGAGAATATTCATCAAAACTGATCGGATCTCACTGTGAGATCCAAACCCAGACGAATCGATCAAAACAATGCTCTTTTCTGGCGATGATGTTGTTGTACACCTTTCTGGCAATGGTAGTTTTGCCCAAACCCCCATTCCCCATACTAAAATTACTCGTTGCTCTTTGTCTTTGTAATACCTCGATAATTATAAACCCGAATAAAAGAAAAAATTTATGAATAAACGAGGGATTCAAGATCCGTTGAAAGTTTAAAGACTCGTATTAAAGAATAGAACTCCTAATATGAGTTAAAAGTCATTTCAGAAATTTCTGAAATCGAGAAAGAAACCGAGAAAATTCGGTTTGACGTTTATCGTCAAAATTTAAGTTCGAGAACTCGTATCGAAGCAGCGCCTGTTTTTCCATTCAATTATTTTACGATACGGAGATAAGGTGAAAAGTTAATAATTCCGACTTTCGGAAGAATGATGTATTTATCGAGATATCACTGTTCATCATTTTGAACGAGACGAGATAATTTTATTATCTTTTAAAGTTAAGTCCGGAATGTTTTTCTAAGAGAGCCGTGATTTTCCGGAATGTTTCCGAGAACATTATTTTATCGAGAAGTCGAGAACCCGGACTATTAGTACGTTATTATATCGGGTTTAATTAAAGTAACCAACTTTTAATCCTAACCTATTATTTTCCTTGGTCCACAATGAACCACATCATCTTCTTCCTTCTTTCTTTTTTCTTTCTTCTTCTTCTCCTTCTTTATTCTTTCACGTGAGATTTGAGAGAGAGAGTGAGAGAGAAGTCTCCATTTTTGAAGAGCAAGAGCTTGTTGATTCAAGGTGCAAACGAGCTCCAATTCATGAACCGACTTCGGATACGAATAGGTCAAGCGTGAGGAGGAGACCGATGAACGAGAAAGTAAAGCAGTAGAAACTCAACCACTTGAAAATCAGGTGGGTTTTACTACAAACTATAATTTTTGTTGTATTAAAGCATAATTATCAAAGTGCAAGTTGAATGAATGATTGTCATGCATAAAATTATTTGTGTTTTATGTGTGATGCCAATCTGTGTTGGCTTGCCAACGTATGTAATCGATCGGATCTTGAGCCATGTGAGCGTACTGGCCAAGGTTAGTGTACACAGAAGTCGTGTACTGTGAGCCCATTGGGCCGGTTCCGGTGAAGGGATGCATTTGCGGAAGAAGGCCTTCTTCCCCAGCGTAGTTACAGATATGGATAATACAGTAAGAGTAAGAAAAGTGAATGCGCATTCCAAACAGTTTCAGAGAAAAGAAAAGAATGTTTAGTATACACAAGTTATTTCACGGAAAACCCTTGTGTTATACTGTGATGCATGACAAAAAGATAATTATGACGGTTTTCGGCATAACCCACTGAGTATTCCAATACTCAGCCCTGCTTGTGTTTCCAAAAACTTGCAGGTTGAGACAGGTGGCTTTGGCGGCGGTGCTAAGAAGAGTTGTTTGGCTGTCAGATGTTTTATTCAGAGTACGAACACATATCTTCATATATGTGTTTCCAATTTAAGTCTTCCGCTGCAACACTCTTTGATAGTGTTTAATGTTTATAGCTTGACTTCATGAACCAGAGCTTTTAAAAACAGTATTTTAGTTCGTATAGCAATTATATTTCTCTTTGACCCTTCGGGGTGGTACCTGGAACTCGTTGGATCTTGGTTAAATAACTGAACTATTTTGCCTATTTAATTACATTGAAGTATTTTTACTCATGTAACTTCAAATTTCGGTTCAGGTTTGGTTGTCTTCCAAAATTATTCCTTTTGTTCTAGTTGCTTTTATCACACCCCGCAGTCACGCCCCAATTGAACTGTCCTTCGGGATTTGGGGGCATGACAGTCTTTGCTTACAAGAAAATCTTCTAGAACTATTCTCGAGTGCCACCGAGCTGCTTTCTCCTCAATCCTCCAATATCACGCTCCTTGTTACGCCGCTTTCTTTCAATTTGATGGTGAGCTTTTCAAGATCGGATTTGATCTTGGAAATATCGGTTGCCAGTTGGTGAAGAGAGGAGCATTCTTTCATGATACAAGCATACTTTGTCACCACCTATCTGAAGCCTCGGGGACTCATTCTGACTGAAAAAAGGGGCGGGTCTTTACCAACTTCAAAATATTCAATTTTCTTACGCGAGCCTTATTGAAAAGGCCCCAACATATAGCAGGGTATTAGCGCTTTAGTTTGATTGTAGGGGCGCGCTAGCGCTTGACTAAAAAGATAAAAAGCGCTTTTCTTGCTTGTTTAGTTTTAGTAAAGTCTCGCTTTTTGATATTTCTATTTATAAAAATAGGTGCTTGCTATGACACTCTTCATTCGAAAGAAATAGATTATTCCCTGAGAGCTTGTCCTTTCTACTCCAAGACAAAACTCGAGCAACATGTACTTCAATGGCATCTTGAGCTATGTAAGTAAGATCTCTCATCTCTATCAGCCAATTAGAGATGCTTTTGTTTTGATGGCATTTCTTGTCAGCGTCTTCAAGGAAGCACGCCATCTCTTTCAACTGCTTCTCGAGCTCCTCCACCTCTTCTCCCACGCCCCAAAGCAACTTTCCTTCTGCAACAACCAAATCATGAATTTCACTCAGAACAAAACTCACAGCTGCTTCTTCCATTGAAATATTTTCAAATTTCACACTTTTTTTTTCGAGCACTCTTTCTCACAAATTATGTTGATTTGCAAAATTTTCAAATTTCACAAGTTTTTTCAACACTTTCTCACAATAATCATCTATGTACATACTAGTTTATACAAAGACAAATACAACTGTTGAAATATAAAATAAAAATAATTTAATAGCATCAATATAGCTAGTCGTTAAATAATTTAGGCCGGTGGAAAAAAATTAATTAGTTTTGCGATCATCAATGTAGTTGTTAAATAATACTTCCTCAGTCCCATCAGATTAGACACACGATTTTTGGTCAAAGTGTGTCTAATCTAATGGAACAGAGGGAGTATATTAGATTGAGTGAATATTTTGTATGTTGTCTCATAATTGGTTAATGTATCTGCTTGTAAGTGCAATTAACTTTTAAATACTATCCTAACAACTTTTATTACTAAAAAATGCAAGTAATATATATAGTTGAGAAAATAGAATCGGTCAATGCGTCTAGTTGTAACTACAATCAACTTTCAAATATCATAATAATCTTTATGGTTAATATACCAAAATAATCATCCTTAAAAAAAGATTAAATTTTAGCAGCTTATAAAAAAATAGTAAAATATAGTACTCCCTTTGTCCCGCTAAATGCGGCCACAAGGGATTCGGCACGGAGATTAAGAAAGTAAAATGTTATGTTTTAAAAAAGTATGAGAGAGATATTTTAAAGGTAATTTTTTTTCCTTTTTGGGAAAGTGTCCACTTTTGGTGGGACATCCCAAAAAGGAAACGTGACCACATTTAGCGGGACGGAGGGAGTAACTTTTTTGTAAAATTACTTTATTATCTTTTTTCATAATTAATAGAAATTCTCTGTACATAAGTTATAACATTGTTGCCATCATAATTTATCGTTGTCGTCGTCACCTTTGTCATGTCTCAAACAAATCCAAAACTTGTGTAATTTCATCTCCATAATTATATAGTATGTAATTACATGAGTGTGACCAAGTGACAGTCGTGCTCAATATAATTTTATGTCCAGTATCACACATGTAATTACACGAGCATGACCAAGTGACAGTCGTGCTCGTATAATTTTTTGTCCAGTATCACACATGTAATTATACGAGCATGACCAAGTGACAGTCGTGCTCGTGTAATTTCTGTTGAATACAAGTACTGAATTACTAAAACTAGAACAAGGTGAGAATACAAAGGAAATTAAAAAAGTAAACAGGTTTACAGAATGAACCGAAACAAGAAAATGGGAATAGTCGAGTTGAGGTCTCCTCTCTCCGCAAGACTGAAACGCCAAGTTAGTGCTCCTTCTTATCGGTGCAGTCTCCAAAGAAGAAATGGCTTCGTCTCGGACAGTGGCAGCACCGCGGACTGACCGAACTCCGGCGAACTGGACAAGACTCAGACCGAGCTTTTAGATGCAGAAGGACAATAAATGCAACAATACGATAGTGATTATGCAGAGAGTATGAGTTTCTAGACTGGATGCAGAAAGCCTATTTATAGGGCTAGTCCACCGATGGGAGTGCCGATGAATTGATGGCTATTCAAAGCCCATCAAGGCAGCGGACCGTTACAGGCCGTTGCGGGAGATACAAGGCACGTGCTGAGGCCCAAGAGCTGAAGCCCAAGAGCCATAGCCCAAGAGCTGAGCCAAAAAGCCGAGCCCAACCGACCCACGGGCCGCGGCCGCAGGCGTAGGTGCGGCACGCGTGTGTACGGGCTTTATCCAATTTACTTAACCCAAGAAGTAAATAGGCACTTTAAATACCCAATTAATGTTCTTACAAAATTCAATGTGGGACAACATTAATTCTTACATTAAGAATCTTAATCCCATAGCTCCCTTCATCAAGTGACATACTTTAAACAATTATTTCTCACTCACCGGGAATTGGTTTCGACAAATTAGTTATACTACGATCATCTACTCTCAATGTAGATTGATCTTGGTTCATTTAATTATTCTTAATTAAATGTCACGTCACTTAAATATTGAGTCAAACTTTGTTAACCTTTATATAATATATATATATATACGTTCTGATTCCTAAAATCCCCCACATGAGTGGAAATAACCCATATGCAGATGCAAACACAAACTCTGTCCTCGTGAAGTGTCAAAGTATTAGGATAGGTGGTTTATCACATTGAACCTTCCATACTTGGCACCATCGGATACACAGGCGGATTAGTGGCGCTATGCATTAAACTATTCCTCCACGGCGTGCACCAAGACAATGATATCAACACCTTTAACATTTCAACCTTGTCTGTTCTCACGTTTTGTGTCCATTTCTGGCCCTGGACACCTCTTTGGATTCATAAGTGTTTGTCTTTGAAGCGGCCCTCACTTCACACTTATATAGGTGATTTTTTCTTGAGTACCTTGCCTTACTCTATATCTAAAGAATCCTTAAAAGTTTTAGACTTAACCTCACCACTTGGCAAGTTCTTAACACTCGATTTATCTACTAGAGAAAAGATGTAAGTGAGTATTTTCCCACAAACTCTCATACCTTAGTTTTCCCATTGAACAAGGTTCTTGGGATCACCAGTCATCATGGTTGGGTTACCACTATGACAGTTCATCAATTCATGTATTTTAGTCTTATTCCCTCTATCAACTTAAATATTTAATCTCGATCTAACCCTTTGGTTAACGGATTCGCCAGATTATCCGCTGACTTCACATAGCCGACAGAGATAATCTCAATTGTGATCAAATGTCTTACGGTATTGTGTCGACGACGAATATGTCAAGATTTACCATTGTACAAGTCACTCTTTGCCCTCCAGGTAGCTGCTTGACTATCACAATGTATCAATACTGGAGGCACGAGCTTTATCTAGCATGGAATATCTTCGAGGAAGTTTAATTCTAAGCCACTCGACTTCTTCCTCAGCTTTGTCTGAAGCTATGAATTCAAATTCCATAGTGGATTGGGCTATACAAGTTTGATTCGTGGATCTCCACGAGACAGCTCCACCCCCAATCATGAACACATATCCACTTGTCGACAATGAATCTTTTGTGTCCAAGATCATATTGGTATCGCAGTACCCTTCAAGTGTCGGGGGTATCTACCATAATTTAGCCCAAAATGCTGATAGTTAAGATACCTCAACACTCTCATAAGAGCTTTCCAATGCTCTTTGCTTGGATTGCTCATGTAGCAACTCAATCTGTTCACGGCACAAACTATGTCCGGTCGAGTGCAATTAGTTAAATACATCAAGCAACCGATCACCCTCGCATAGTCTTTTTGTGCAACCGGATCTCCCCGGTTCTTGCTCAGGTGAATATTGAGTTCTAATGGGGTTTTGACCGGTGCACTTTCGTAGGCGTTAAACTTTTTTAGCACTTTCTCAAGATAATGAGATTGTGATACGCTGATCCAATCCGATCTTCTAGAATTTTCATTCCAAGTATCACATCAGCTACCCCCATATCTTCATGTCAAAGTTTCTTTTTAACATGGTTTTTGTCTTGTTAATTACTAAGATATTTCTACCCATAATTAACATATCGTCTACATAAAGACACACTATGATAAATCCATTATTAGTATTTTTTATGTAGACACATTTATCACACTCGTTGATCTTGAATCCATTTGATAACATTACATCATCAAACTTCAAGTGTCATTATAACGACACTTGTTTTAATCCATATAAAGACTTAACCAGTTTGCATATCTTCCTTTCTTGGCCAGGTACAACAAAACCTTCAGGTTGCTCCATATAGATTTCATCTTCAAGATCTTCATTCAGAAATGGAGTCTTAACATCCATTTGATGAATCTCGAGATTGTACAAGGCAGCAATCGCGAGAAGCACACTAATGGATGTTATTCTAGTTACCGACGAGTAGGTATCGAAAAAGTCATACCCTTCTCTTTGTTTAAAGCCTTTGACTACTAATATAGCCTTATATTTATCAATTGATCCATAGGCTTTAAACTTTCTTTTAAGGATACATTTACATCCTAAGGGCTTACAACCTTCCGGCAGATCAACCAACACCCACGTGCGGTTTTGTCTTATTGAATCAATTTCGATTTGTACAGCCTATCTCCATAGATCTCCATCCGATCTAGCTAGATAAGGCTCCTTTAATGTTCATTGGCTCCTAATCCAACATAAGCGACACGAAGTCAGGACCAAAGGTTTTTGGTGTTCTAACTCGACTGCCACGTCTCGGTTCTATATCCTCTAGATCGGACCTAGGTCTCTTTCGTGATGTTGGACCTTCATCCACAAGTTTAGAACTTGTGGCTCTATTATCATCATTTCTATCCTTGGTTTTGCAAGGAGAGATATTTTCAAAGAATACAGCATTCCTTGATTCCATTGTTGTTCCCACAGTGGTTTCAGGTATTTCTGATTTGTGGACAACAAACCGATAGACACTACTGTTAAGTGCATATCCTAAAAAGATACAATAAAACGATTTAGGGCCAATTGCAACTTGTTTGGGGGGAGGTACTTCAACCTTTTCCAAACACCCCCATACTTTAAGATATTTTTAGAAGGGTTTCCTTCCTTTCCACAGCTCATAGGGGGGAACATCATTACCCTTAAGTGGAATCTTATTCAAAAGGTAATTAGCTATCAAAACAACTTCCCCCACATGTTCTGGGGCAACCCTGAACTAATCAATAGAGCATTCATCATTTCCTTAAGAGTTCAATTTTTGCACTCAACAACTCTGTTAGATTGAGGTGAATAAGGTGTCGTCGTTTGATGAATTATACCACTTTTGCTGCATAATTCCTCAAACGGGGCAACATATTCTCCCTCTATCACTTCGAACCATCTTAATGTGACTGCTTAGTTGATTTTCAGCTTAACTCTTGAAGTTTATGAATGCTTCAAT
>JAPKLX010000245.1:45597-98251 GCA_026898415.1 Leonotis leonurus | reverse complement strand
CAGATTAAGAGATTGATTAGAAGCTGAGTTGAGAGGCAGCAGGCTAAGCGATGAAGGCGGCGGCTGAGTAGAAAGGAAGCTTGGCAGGCTGTCAAACACTCCTATACCTGCAAAACAAATGAGTAACAAGTACAAAGCAAGAGATAACCAAGAGTTACAGCCATGAAGGGCAAATCTAAACTATAACCCAATGGATAATGACGAACCCCTTCAACCATTATATAAAGAGTAAATTTTCAGCATTTAATTACACCTCATTTAACTCACACAAAATTGCTGCCAATTTGGGAGGAGCAACAAGTGCGTAGCAATCAAGGGAGGAGTAGTTGAAGTCTAAAGGTAATGAACCATTAACCTCTAGCAAATCAATGTTCATAACTCTTAAATGCTTCCACTCGAAACATCTATAATTCATTGCCCACTATATAGCTCTTACTTCCAGAAACAAATAGAGCACGTTTAAAACAGAACAGAAAATAGGTACTTAACTATGGTATAACTTTAGGAAGCATGAGAGTATGGAAATTTTAGAATAAGTTAAGTAGTATTACATGGCCTGAAATCATAATATTATGCTTGGATATCATGCTCTGGCAGAATCACTTCTTAATGACCAAAGAAAGCATAATAACATCACAAGAATATAATATGTTGCAACCAAGACCAAAAACGTAAAATATCCACTAAAAGAAGGGAAGGGCAAGACAAAGAACTTAGCTAGGCATGGTTGCTGCCCTCCAGCCGTGCGCTCACCTTGAATCACCCCAAATAACTTCGAACGACTCCAAACAGCTCCAAACTAGCCCCAGACAGCTCCGGACGGCTTCGTACAGCCTCGAGCAGGTTCTAAAACACCCCGAACAACTTTGAACAACCTCGAATCCTCCCGGACAGCCCCAAACCAGTTCGAACAGCTTCGAGTCACCTCGAACAGACCTCGAATAGCCTCGAATCACCCCGAACCAAACTCGGACAGCCCCGAATCTAACCCGAACAGCCCCGAAACGCCAAAACCAATATGCAAGTGTAGGTCCTCTCCAAACTATTAACTCAAATTAGCAATAGGTACAGTATAAGATCTCAGTCGTTCAATTGAATTCATATAATCTGTATGAGGAACGAACTGAGACTTCCTAACCAAACACTACACCAATTTAGATTTATGAAACCATTACAACAATACAAGGATATGAGAATTTGTCTTAAATTCAGAACACACAAACGTAGTGAATAATTAATAAACAAGAATAAAACAAGTTAGAAATAAAGGAAAGGGGTCGAGAACCTACTGAACCAGCAGTTGGGTTCTCCGAGTAGAGGCGATGGTGGCGGCGTGACTGCATGTCTGCCTGGGTCGATTGTAGAAGAGAAAGGGGATAAGAGCAGGCTGTGAGGGGAAGAACTCGTCGAGAGGGAGGTCTCGGGCGAGCAGAACGCAATACCGGGCTGCGAGAGAAGTGACACGGAGAAGGTGGCGCAGTGGCGAGGCACGGCGGAGAGAGAGAGGAGGCGACGGGAAAGACACCGAGAAGAGAGGAAGGGCGTGAAGGATGAGAGAGACAGACTGTGGGAAGAAATAAGGGTGTGAGCGAGAAGTGATTTGGGGAAGAATAGGGTTGAACTTAGTTAGGTTAGGCAATTAGAAGCATCTAGAGATTGGGCCCGGGTACTGGGCCGGGTCCGAATTAATAATTGGGCCAAGGATAAAATAAATGTTGGGCTGGGATTTAATTCAACTAGGCCAGTAAGTAATAAGGATTTATGGGCCGAATTGAAGATTATTTATGGGCTTGGAATTGGTTTAAACCAATTGGGCCGTAATTTAGAACATGGGCCGAAAATTTAGTTAAGGTATTGGGCTATTTTAATTATCAATTGGACTAATTTAATAGGTAAGAGATGGGCTAAATTAATTATTTAAGTGGGCTATTAACAATTCTATTAGACCAAGAACTTATTTATTAGGACTAAGCCCAAGAAGTAGAATATTAGTTAATTTAGATAATTAAACTATAATTAATTAGCTAGAATTAAATCTTAATAATTGATTTAAATTATTTTAAATCATACGTAAGATATATATATTAGGTTAGTCCGACCTATAGGAAATTATAAATATTTAACTTAGAAATTTAGAATATTCAATTAGAGATTTATTTATTTATTTATTCAATAAATTATTACTTAGATGTAATAAATAAAATTAATATTTTAGAAAACATAGTTGATTTGAGAAATCAACGTCTCTAGACAAAATTCGATATTAGCATTATAGTCGAGTAAAGGTCGAGCATAATTCTCGAAATAATTGAGGATATAATATTCTTACACTTAGAAAAATGCACTAGAAGATTATATCTCTCTTGAGATTTATTTAAAGGTTTTGACAAGAGGTCGGATCCGCACCCCGAGAATGAAGCCAACATCAATCGAGACTATTCAAGTAGGCTTTCTTACTCTATAAAATATGTGTGCATGACTTTAGAATGCAATTAGTTATTTTCAAACTACTGTCTTGCCATAAATGTTTCGATTTATATCTGTTTAATTATAATCGAATTTGGGTCCCAGTAGATTAGATATCTTACTCGGACTGGTGTACACAAAGGACCGCAAGTCATCTTAGCGGGTTGGCCGGTCCAGTGTTCGTGTAAGGTGGCCACCTCCTCGGCACATAGAATCTCGGATATGGCAGATTACAAGAAAGAACTTAGACTGCAGTCGAACATAGGAATTTCACAAGAAATGATTTTGTGAACATAGGTGCTTTAGAGATAAAATCCCTATGTTTCACTTATAATGGCTTGACAGTTATAATTGTATGAGTGCGATTTTGGCACGTGTCTACTGAGTACTTTTGTACTCAGCCCTGCATGTATTTCTAAACGTGCAGGTTAGGAAACGATGAAGAAGGGGGTGCTACGTCATGCTTTTGTCGGTCTCTTAGCGGTTGACTCTTGGGGGTTCTACATGTCCTCATACATGTAGGACTTTCATCGATCCGAATAGTTTCCGCTGCTAGTTGAAACCTTTATGTAATGAATTCGAGACTTCGGTCTCTCCTTAAATATTCGTGGTTATGTATGAGCTTATGACTCAAAGTTATTTCTATGTTGACTTCGTACGTTGAACCTCTAAGCTATGTTACGTGAACGTTGTTCAATTTATCTTGGTTCCATTCCCCCATTTCTATCCCCGCTTCTTAAATCCCTCCCCTAGTCACGGTTTCCCGGATTCTACTATCCTTAGTAGAATGCGATCGTGACAATGATTATGTAAAGTACTTGTGTAATTGAGATAATTGTTACTGCTTCTATCATGACGACTCGAATTGAATAACAATGGATTGAAATCTCTTAAGTAGTTAGCAGACGAGTCTTGTAAGTGATGATCACCGGGTAATTAATAGGTCAACGTTAGAATGGTTAGACATTAAGTTCAGAAAGCACTAGAAGTGCTTAAGGTTGGAGAAGAGGTTAGCGCTTATCAATTTGTACTTAGCCATGAGATTCATCTTGTAGGGTCTTACCGAGGAATACCATCTATCATATACAATGGAATGTGAGCTTCATACATCGATGACAGGTGTGGGTCTATTTACAGTACGGTATTTTGAGATAATAAGTTCAAACTACTTTTTTTGAAAATGTGAATTTACATGCCAAATATTTTTATTATGCTCATGTGTATCTTATATGACAGATCTGTATTACCATACCCGTTGATTGGCGCTACCAATGATGTAAGTTAACAATTGTGTCTTGAGCCTGATCCGACCAAGGTAGTGTACACAAAAAGTTCGGATCGGGTGAACTTGGCCAGGTTCCCCGGTCTTGGCGAAAGAGGATTATTCGCAGAAGACATCGATTTTCTCCGTCTAGTCGCAATGAGAAACACTGTGAATGAGCAAAGAATGATGACGAGCTTGTAATGATGGTAAAATATATGTTTTCATATGTGTATGGTGGGCTTTTGTTTTAAAATGTCATACATCATATGGTTGGACATGTAATATTCTTTAAATGGCATTTATGTTGTTTTTCACTGAAAAAGTTTGGCAACGACTCACACTGAGTACACTAGTACTCAGCCCAAAATATTTTTTAAATGTTTTAACAAGTTTTAGGAGGATGGTGATGAGCTGGCAACGAGGTGGGCCTCATCGAGAGTCTTGTTCAAAAATGTCGATTAGCTTGGTGAGATTGATGTCATATTGTTACTTATTTCGCAACTAGTTTGTTTCATCTTGTTGATAAGCCTCATTATCCAAAATTATGACCTCATCATGTTGATCGTCAATACGATACTTTCAACTTTTTCACCTCATTTACATGATTGTACACGGTTCAATGTCCCCATACATTGGACTCGTGTCGTATCTAGAGTGTCCAAATTCCTGGGGTTTATCTATCTTCTTCAATTGTTATATCATTATTGTCGTATTGAAATATTTCCCAATTATATTACATTGAATCTCAATTCCGTGTAGCCCCCTCCTGCGGGGCGCTACAAAATATAATAGTAACCTTTATAACTAAAAAAATTGGGCGTGAAACGGGTCCGATCGGATACCAGCACGAAAATTTCGGGTACCCGAACATGAAAATTTCATATCTTAATATTAAATCCCAAATTCAAAAAAATACTTCGGATACCTAATACTTGAGTTAGGTATTTCAGATAAAGAAAATGAGTGTAAGAGTCCAAAACCTGATAGTAGTATTAGGCCGAGTTAATAAACTGGTTGGTGTTCTTTAATTAGTTAATAATCTGAATAATGTAAAGTACGCAGTGAAGAATACAAATCTTTAGCCTTTCAAAGAAAACAATGTTTTTTTTCTAAATTATTAGTTGTATTTTGTAATTAGTAGGGTGTCAAATTCGGTTCGGATGTTTAGTATTATCTGATATTCGATGATGAGTACCCGTATTCCCGAATCTTGAGTTATCAGTAGCATTTTCCTAATTAAGATTTTTGGTACTCAAAGAAAATAACTTATACACGTTGTTGGAAATATTATACGAGTTTTTTATTCAAAATCTGTAACCTTCTCTCAAATATGTCATAAGTCCAGAACCTGATAGTCTCACTTTAGTCTAATTTGCGTGAACTTAAATGTTATGAAATTCAATTTTTCAGGTACATCAACACTGAAGGATAATAAGACTAAAGGACGAAAACCTAAAATTCAAGATATCTCATATGGAAGGACATCACATTGTTGTTACACTGAAAGTTAGACTTTGATGTCTCATAATTGAAAAGTTGTACCGAAGTCAAAATATAAGAAAAGAAAAAAGTGTTAAGGATACCTTCTAGATCTCAATTCAACCTTGAACTCATGTCAAAGTTCACAAGACTACACTCAACTTTCTCATTTCTATACTCTCAAATTTCAAATCTTATGATACTTTGAATTCATTGAAAATCTTCAAAATTTTTTGTAACAGATTAGATCTAGAAGGTCAATGATAGTTAACCAGTTTTTTAAGTGAAGTGACATTAAATTTATGATAATTAAATGGCGTAAGGTCGATCTACGTCGTGAAAAGATGATCGTGGTAAATTAATTTTCTCCAATCCGATTTCCGATGAATGAAAAATAATGGATTAAAGTGTGTCACTTAAATAATTAAGTTGTTTTAACGAAATAGGATAATTGAGTAATCGAAACACACAAGAAACGTAAAGAGACACAGATTTACGTGGTTCACCAACGTTGTGTTGGCTACGTCCACGGGCAGAAAAAGAGAACAAATTTTATTATGATAGTGACGGCTACAGATACAGAATGTGTGCCCTACTTATATATAAATAGAGTACATCAGATGGGTTGGGCTCACTAACACAATTCAGGCCCAATATAACAATAATATATACCGTCGGGCAAACCAGATTCAAGGCATACTAACATAAGTTATGAGTTAAGGGACTAAGTATGGATTTTAATGTTTGTATCATATTGATTAATGAACCTTCATTAATCATGTATTTGAAAGATTAATTTATCGAATGTTAAGAAAATTACACCATTAGAAACCTTCTTCTGTCCTAATACCTCATTGATTATTCCCTCATTAATTGTTCAAATAATTGAGTATATAATCACTTCAATTCATTGATTAAGAACGATATAAGGAGTGAAATTCTCAAAGAGGGATAAGAAATGATATATTATTGATATTCATATTAATGGCTCCCGGAATGCTTCAAAATATTATTTTTAAGTTTGAGCTCAAGTTTGTCTATATATATATTAGAAAATTAATTGTTTTAGTTTAAGATTTGATTGGATGTTCGATTGAAAGCTCGATTGAAGACTAAATAGAGAAGATTTGTGAACATGTTCGATAAAATACTTGTGAACAAACAAACTCGAAAATATTTTCAAACTCAACGAGCCAAAATTATTGTGTTGTCCTGAAATATACATTGGCCCAAGATTATGAACATAGTTATGATTTGTTCTTTTCCTAGTCCAAAGTCTAATAGTTAAGCCCAAGTTCAAGGCTCTAGAGCTGTCAAAATTATGGGATTGGACTTACTAAATCTAGTTCGTTGGGCTTTCTGAAATTTTGAATCTCGTTCAAGCTCGTCAGAAAATTTTCGAGCCTATATATATGTGGCCCAATCCGCCCTCTACGATAACCGGCGGCAGGCTTTACCCACCCAATTAATATACTATATATTTTAAAATATAATAGTTTTAAGTAATTATAATAAAATTAATTAATTTAGTAATCCTTTAATTATTTTAATAAATATTTATAAAATAATTATTTTTACTTTTAGATAAAAGAAATTTAAATAAAATATCTTAATTTTAATGACTGTTATAATTTATAATATTTTTATTAAAAAATAAATATAAATAATATAAATATCATTTATAGTGAGCGGACTTTTTAAACATGAAATCCAAGAGGCCCCTAAATTTTTCTGTGAGAACTTTTCAAACTCGGCTATTTTCAAAGTTTCAATTTCCAAAGTTCAATTCAGCCCAAACTCCAGGTACCTCAACCGGGTGGATAGGCCATAACCATTTGACAGCTCTGTTCAAGGCCAAGACTAAAGCGCATGGCTTAATATGTAGTTTCAAAATATATTCTCACACAATAACTACCATTTGTATCATATGCTCAAATATTTAAATAAATTAAAGTCCAGTATTCAATGCTCAAATATTTAAATAAAAAGGCTAATTACATCAATATATAGAAACTTTTATTGAAATTTTTTATAAAATAAGTACTTTCAAATTAAATTTTACATTTTAAATTATAAACTTTGTAAATTCTTCAACACATAATATTGAATCTACTTTTCTAAATCTTCATCGTAAATAATACTTCATCTGCCTTGTTCTAAGTGTTACGTTTGTTTTTGGGCACAGGATTTAAGAAGGTTGAAAGTAATATAAATAATTATAGAAATATATATATATTATTTAATGTTGTGTAAGTAATAAAATTATCTTAAAAAGGAAATGTAACACCTATATTCGGACAACCCAAAAGGAAAACATAATAGTTAGAGCGGGACAGATAGAGTAATGTTTTTATAATCTTATGCAACCCTATATTTGTGATTGCATCTCTATATTCAACATCACGTACCCTTATAATTCACGTACCCTTATAATTTATCAACATTCAATTTGAGATTTCCTCTAAAGTTGAATTTGATAAATAATAATCACAAACTTAATACTATATTTGTCCCACTAAAATTGATCATATTTTCTTATTTGGCCGTCCCATTGAAAGTGTCATTTTCTCAAAAAGGAAAAAGTTTTACCTTTAAAATACATCACTCCTACTTTTTTAAAATACAACACTTAATTTACTTTCTTAATTTCCATATCGGATCCCTTGTGGCCGCATTAGCGGAACGGAAGGAATAATATTTAAATTATAGTGGCTTTGTTATTAATAGTCGTTATCTTTTTTTTTGCTAATTTTGAAAATCAACCACTTAATATTGTGTGAAAATGGAGAACTTGTAAAGTATATTATCTAAAATGTAAAATTGAAAGATAATATTTAATACTCTCTCCATCCACAATAAATGTATTGTGACCGAGTGAGCACATATTTAAAAAAAATCTATGATGTGTTTTTTTAGTAGAGAAAAGGACCACTAAATATTGAGATGTGATGCGATTTATATTATTGGAAGATACGTGGGACCATGTAATAAAATGGAATGATACACTTTTTGTGGACGTTCAATATGGATAATTACGATAAACCGAGGGAATATGAAATTTCAATCATAGTTTGTCTATTTGAGTGCAATCAACCCTAAATGAAATAAACACTCATATTAAATTCATACTCCATCAGTCCTAAAAGTGGCTTGGTTTGACCAAATATGTGAGAATTTTTTGATCAAACCAAGCCACTTTTAGTGGAACAAATGGAGTACTACTTTTCATTTTGTTTTAATTAGTTAACTTTAGACCAAAATTCTAAGTGTTCTTTTCTTATTAATGTAAGCTAGTAAAGAATTATTCGAAGCCATAAAAAATTGTATCTCTAATATTATATATATATATATATATATTGGGGCTAGTTTAGGAAATTGAATCTTTATTGAGAGGGGGACTATGCCATGACAAGTGATATTTTCCTTTACAAGTAAAAAATATCGTATATAAAATTTGCAAACTATTCGATGTTTGATTCAACCATACAAACGAATTGGTTGGATAGCTGTCAGCTGAAAGAAATCATGAAGTTTGATGGAAGCATGTTTGAAAAACAGAGTAAAGAATGTAATCTTGGATTTGATGATTGTTAGTTTTTATATTTTTGCATCATTATTAGACATTGAATGAATTTGAAAATTAGATGTATGTTGGATTTGATGTTTGATTCAATTTTTATGTATTTCATGAACAATATCGCTAACATAGTTTGTGAACTATTTTAAAACTCAAATCGTTAATATTAGATTCAAATATGTTTGTAAGTCTTTTGAACCGAATACTACTACCTTCGAGTTATGCATAATTTATTTTATTGGATATATGATTAATATGTAATTATAATTTGAATTTTGACGGTAAAAAGTAATTGTTAAAACTGTGTTTTAATAGATTAATATATTACAACAAAACTTTCAAATAGTGAGAGTTCTTGTGTGTAACTATTATGGTTGTCACAAAATTTTAAATGCATGTCACCAAAAATTTTAGTGACATTTAAAAATGTAATTATTAAATAATAATTTGTGGTATATATTTAAGATTGTCACTATACAAAATTAGATATACCATTAAATTTCAATAATAATTTTAGCGATGTGTATTTAAAATTTTATGACATCCATAATAATTACACACAAGTGTCACTATTTGAAAATTTTGTTGTTGCGATGTTTTCAAGACCTTATGCAGTCCTATATTTATCAATATATCTCTATATTCATCATCCCGTACCCTAGTTCATCAACACCCAATATGAGATTTCCTCTAAAGTTGATTTGAAAAATAAATTAATTAATTCTAGAGAAAATAAAAAGTAGGCAAAATATATTGAAAGATAAATACTAGTCATAAATTTCATAATATCTAGATTGTGGTCACTTTGCTATTTGAAGGGAACAAGTTTTAATGCTTTTAGATTGTTCAAAGTCATCAAGTTGGTCCAAAATTACGCAATTTTTCCTTTTATAAAACCAAAATGTACCCAAAAATTGCAATCATTAGAAAATGGGAGCAATGTTGCTTTGATGGACAATCATTTTCATGTTCTCATCTTACCTTTATGAGAGTTATTACTAGATGATTTGAAATTTTCTTCTTCTCTCTTACTTACCAGGAAAAAGAGAAATTCCATGGTGAAGTTGCATTCCTTCCTAAACCTGGAAAGAAGCTAAATATGTTGTTCATGCAGCTGGCAATGTGGGTATATCAGGGGATGGCTACAGATGGCGCAATTACGGACATAAAATGGTGAAGGGAAATCCTCATCCAAGGTACCACCCAGTTTTAACTTCCATAAGATTGTTAAGGATGTTATGTCTTATCATAATTCATAAATCATAATTTTGTTGAGAATGGGCTAGTTCAATGTGATTCTGAAATATCCAAGAGTTTCAAGTGCTGGAAACTTTATCTGTATAGCTCACTGATTTATCACTTTGAAGGTATATGCCATGACATCGATTAAGTAAAAATGTCTGACCACTGCGTTTAAGTAATGATCTATTTTGTGAAGTTGACACAATAAGTTTAATTAAGGATCTTTGTAAAGTTGATTCCAATTATTTGGGTCTTGGAGATGGGATCCCTCTTCCTATCTGGTCTTTTTAACTGTGGGATTTTTTTAGGATTTTTAACTTAAATTGTTCATATCTGTTGGACTCAAGCGTGGGTTATGGTTGACTGATTGTTAAATGTTCTAGACTCTGGCATTCTGTTAATTGCGGATTTTATACTTGACAGAATTGAGAAATCCCGTTTTTGATTGTGTAATGAAAGTGATGAACTCTTAAGAAGAATCTTTGTCTTCAGTGTGTAAGATGGTGGCTGTTTCTTGTTAGTGTACAAGTATATTGATGATGATGATATTTTGATGTAATTTTGTTGCTATGGAACCAGACCCCATACCCACCTTTTAAAGAGGTAATTGGCTCTGAATTATTTTTTTAAGGAATTACTTGCAGTGTTCTTTGAGGGATTTTGTAAATTTGAATAAGAAATCTCTCTTTAACAATTAGGGCACTGATGAAGGTGGATGGACTCACAAATGATGAAGTCAAAAGTCACTTGCAGGTGGGTGTTTCATTTGAGATTTTAATTTACTTTTGGCACCTTTAAGAATTAAGATGTTTGTTTAGGCGAAGAAGTAGATTACTTTGATATGGCACAAATTCATCATCTCACAAAAATTTATAGAATAAAAAGAACAAAATGTTCGCATGTACATGTTACATCTATGAAACTAATGAAGATGACACAAGAATTTTGATTCTTTGAGATATCACCATTGTGCCTTATCACCAATATTAGATCTATTACAAAATATGTCTTGTTTTGATCTTCTGTTATATGAATCTTCATCTGCCATGATCTGAAACTGCCACAACACCCCCCATTTTGTTGAGAAGATAGTTCTATATGCTCATGTCAATAGCCAACACTGACACGACATATCTCGATCTTTCTACTCTATCTATTTTACAGGTGGCTGACGGTCGAGTTTGTGGGGACCCACACTCCAATCTTCGCTTTGCTTTTGTAGAATTCTCTGACGTGTAAGTTGTCTTGTCTTCTAAGCCAGTACTTGCTTCACATGCGTATTTGATCTTAAAAATCTTTATAGCTCGTGTTTGAATTAAGCAGATTCTGCTAGAGCTGCTCTGGTTCTCAATGGTACAATGTTAGGTTTCTCCACTGTAAAAGTCTTGCCTTCTAAAACTGCCATACTCCCTGTGAACCCAACTTTCCTTCCGCATGTAAGAAGAAATAGTAGCATTTCTGATTGTGCTTACTCTGACCATTACCATCTTGCATCTTTATCATCTTATCCACTGAATTGATATTAATAACTACAACTCTTTCAGGCAATTTGACAGTCAGAGAACGAGCGTGAGATGTGTGGACCGACAGTTTACTGCACTAACATTGATAAGAGGGTAAACTTCCTTAATGTTTGTTCTCTAATATGCTCGACTACACCATATTCTTTTCAACTGCCTCTTATATTTTCTAATAATAGCATGTGGGGTTCCGATGCTGTTATGGTCATGGGTATAAAAGTGATACTGTGTTGTCTGCAAATTCATGTGACGCCGTTTTTTCCCGAGCAGATTTCTCAAGTTGATGTCAAGAATTTCTTTGATGCAAGATGTCGCGAGGTACGCGTAGAAGTCTCAGACAAGCTGCAGTTTTTGCAATTTTGTTTTTGGCTTGATCATGGTCTATTCATCAGATAAGTCTCTTAACTGTATGTCTCCCGCTTGAGGCTCTTAGGAGAAATATTGTTATATATGATAATTTTTTGTTTGTGGATTATTAGGTTCTGGAAAATATGTTCTGTGATGAAGAAATTTGGAGAAATATTGTTATATATTATTGTTCTTAAAATTTGCAGGCCATACAAACGAATTGGTTGGATAGCTGTCAGCTGAAAGAAATCATGAAGATTGATGGAAGCATGTTTGAAAAACAATGTAAAGAATGTAATCTTGGATTTGATGATTGTTAGTTTTTATTTTTTTGGCATCATTATTAGATATTGAATGAATTTGAATATTAGATGTATGTTGGATTTGATGATTTGTATCAAATGTTACTTGAATGTTTTAAATTAATGACATATTTTCAAGTAAAGTATGTTTTTTATTATGTTCATAATATTATTATATTTATATTTCAAATATATAAATAGATTTATTTGAAAATACAAAAAAAAAATATTATTCATGATCAGAGAATAGATAACACTTCAATAAGGAAATGACTATGGAATATATAAAACATAACAGTAAAAAAGAAAGGCATCATCTATGATATAGTGTAAATGAAAGTAAATTCAAAAAACCGTCATCTATGAATATTTTACATTACAGTTTAGACAAAAAACGTCATTTATAATATAGTATACATGACCATTTAACATTATAATTTAGACAAAAAGTGTCATCTATAATTAGTATACATGATGGTAAATATATAAACACGGTCATCTATAAACATTAAACATTACAATTTTTAGCATTAAAGATGACGTTATAAAACCGTCATGTAAGAACAGTTAAAAAGTGCTCATAGATGACGGATATATGTCTGTCATCTAAAGAATTAAGCATAGACAACACTGCTTATCTTGACAATTCATTTTTTACATAGATAACGCTAAATGTTCGTCATCTATGAGCATATTTTTAGTAGTGATGATTCCCTTTTTGTACAAAAATTAAACATAATATAGGTGTTTGAATAATATTTTCTTGAAAATTAAAGGTAAATTATCACTGCTAAATAGAAAATGATTTCATAATTGTTTTTATCAGACCGTACACTAAAACAAATTCAAATTATTGAACTCTCATTGCTAAATAAGTTTACAGGAGTATACCTCAAGAATATATACTAATGTTACTCTCACTTAAGCTAAATTTCAAAAGATTTACTACCAAAGTATTGGTAGATTATATCAATATGTTAATAGTATAATTAGAGCATGAAATTTATTTGTAGCCGCCCTTAAAAATAGAGTTGTTGAAATGGGCCCGGTCCAATCCGTATG
This sequence comes from Leonotis leonurus, assembly GCA_026898415.1. Taxonomy (NCBI): domain Eukaryota; kingdom Viridiplantae; phylum Streptophyta; class Magnoliopsida; order Lamiales; family Lamiaceae; genus Leonotis; species Leonotis leonurus. The sequence goes on along the minus strand of JAPKLX010000245.1, from coordinate 84,991 downwards.
TCCTAGGTACTCGGTGTTTGGGCTGATATAGACTTTGAAACTTGAGGCCCAAAAAAAAACGGACCTGACAAACCTTAGGATTATCGATTGGGCTTCGGATTTAAAAATCCATTCACTATAAATAATAGGGTTAAGATAACAAATTAGCATATTCTTAAATAAAGAAGTAAATAATAACCACTTAAACAAAATTATGTAAATTATAATATTTTTTCGTATAATATCCTTATAACCCTTAATCATCATTGATGAATTGACAAACTCATTTGTATCCTTTCATCCACTCTCTCTCATTTTCTTCCATGGACATCGCTTTCTTTAGCCACCTCAGACGTCATTATTGCCACCATAATCTTATGTTTGCTCCACGCTGTTGTTGCTGCAACCATCTCTAATAACTAAACCCGAACCGCCACTCCCACCTGGTGTCTCTTCAGTTTCTCCCGCTCGCTTTGAACACTACTACTTTGAGTCGCCTCCTTGGTAACCGACGAGCTTCGATCTCTCTGTTTCTTTTGAAATTGTCTCCCTAATTCTTCCTCCAATTTTGATCATCCTTCATCCGTCTTCGTCTTCGTCATTTTCTTGGTAACCACCATTTTCGTTTGACACTGCCAACACAACTACCACCACACTTTCGTTCGACGCTACTTTTCTCTATTTTCCTCGTGTCTCCTCCTTTCTTTATCGTGTTCTCTCTCCCCCCAAACAACCACCTCCACCGTAATTTAGATTTTTCCCAGCCGCTACCGCTTGTGGTGGTGGAGGATGGTTACTTTGTTATGCATAATTCTAGAAGAATAACTTGGGTGTTGGTGGTTGTTTCTTCTGATACAATCCAAGTGTTTGTGAAAATTCCAAAGTGAATTTAAGAAGTACATGAGCAAGACTAACAATCATATTCGTGTACATTCATATAGATATTTGCACAATATACACTTATTAATTACATTACCTAAATTTCATAATTATTTTATTTTATAATTGCATATTACTTGTATTCGTTAATTACATGACTTTAATTGCATGACTAATTGCTCATATGATTGCATGACTGCAAGATCAATGTCGTCATGTTAAAGGGTATTTTAGTGGGAGTGGTTGTTTTTCATTTTTTTTATTCAAGTGGAAAATTTTATTTTTTTATTTGAATTATATTGTATATATGGCGTAACTCGTTCTCTTCTATTACCGGACTAGCAAGGAATCTTTCCTGATAAAATCAGAGATAAGTCTATAAGGGAACAAAACTTTGATAACATCATATCAGAGCTAGTGTCGCTTTTTTCCTCAATGTAAGGGGAGCTTATAAGATTATAGAATACTACTATTAATACTATTTCATAGGGAGAAAGGAGTGAAAAGACGAATCAGAAGATGATTCCTCAAATGAAGATTGATAAATGATATGAACAATTTTCTTATGCCTTCGGATAAGCATGACCTGATGATTTTGACAGGTCTACTTAAAATCCAAGAAATTCGAGTTCTCATAATTGCATCATAGACCTATATAATATCATTAGGCCCACACAATTCACTCAAAAACTAATTGACAAAACTCAAATCTCCATGCAGAAGATGAAGATAAAGGTATTCATTGAGTAGAAAATAGTTTTTCTTCTTAGCTCAGACTTGATCAGCTCGCAAAGTCCATATCTTACGAGCTATTTCCTTCTATATATATTTGTAATGCATGTATCCAGCTGAAAGAAAATGCTACTACACTTTATTGGCTATAACAAACTAACTACCATTTAACTAACATTCCCAAGATTAAGAGTCCCTTATTAGAATATATTATATACGACTGAGATATATTCCTAATCGACGGTGCCAACGAGATGCAAATGAATTGGATGTTGCAGATTATTTACCCCAAAAGATGGAGTTGATGCAGATTCAGCAATTAGTCTCTTTTATATGTTTTTGAAATGTGTGTGATACACAATAAGGAGAGAGGGGGAATGCAGCGTACTAGGGATTACAGCAGATCCTTCGATCCAAATTCATTTTTTAGGATATAATATTTTCAAATTTTAGACTTGATGGATCCGAACCAAATCGGGAGTTTTTAATTTTTTTTTTCAGTATCAATTTAGTTTAAATTTCATATTTTGAGACCCAGATGCGATCTAGATCTGTCCAATAAACTCATCTATTTAATTATAATTAAATATAATATATATATATATATATTATTTTACATATAATTCAAATTAATCATAAATTTTGTTTTCTTCATCAATCCCTTTCTTTTTTAGAATGTTGATGATATTAAAAGTTGTTGCAACATTTAAGATTTCTTTTAAAATTTTAAAATTTTATTGGGTGAATCATCTTTCATCGATACTTCGCTAAACAATGATCTCACTATAGGTACTATTGTGGATTGCTATAATGAGATTTTGTGCACACTCAAGCGATCAGGGCGTTTCTTCTTGTGGAACCTAGCCACTAGAATTTTTCACACGCTACCAACAATAAACAAGAAAATACTTTTATGCGGTTTCGGTTGGGATGAAAAGAGAGGTGCTTGCAAAGTGCTTGCAGTCCATGCAGAAGAAGACGACGACAACGACAACTATGCATACGATGACGACAATGTTGCATATGACGAAGATGACTATCAAGAAGATGGTGTTAAAGACTACGAAGACATTAAGAACAACACGACAGTAGGGCAAATTTATATCTCCAAGACAAATTCATGGAAAAGGGTTGAGGTAGAGTACAAGAATAATTTATGTCGTATGAATATGGGAGATTCACAAACAGAGAGTCGCAAACATTGTTGGAAAATAAAAAGGGAAATAATATTTGGGAAGAGAGATTACGGATTATAACTTGGAACTTGCTAATCTATTAAAAAAGGTAATAAAAAATAATAATAAAATATGTCGAACGCCGAGTCAAGGAATCCTCTTTCCGCAAGATAATTCATGCTCTTGTAGTGCTCTCGGTGTGGCGTGATGTCTCCAAAAATAAATCGGCCTTACGTCTCGGAGATGGCAACATCGCGAACCTTTGAGCTTCGGCAAATCGGAAAAAATTAAGGACAAAGCTTCTTCTAAAATGTTTGAAGAAGAAGAATGCAGCAAGATGGTTATGCTTGTGAAGGATTGTATATAATACATGTATGTGTAATGCATGAAAAATACCTATGTATAGGCCAAATCCACTCAAGAGGAGTTGCAAGAATTTATTGTGATTAATGTCCATTCATGGCAATTGATACTCATTAAGCCACTGGACGTTACAGGAGTTACAAAATCAGTGGTAATTAATTATAATTAATCCACCTAATCTGGATATACATTTTTCCACATTCATAATAAGTTTGTTGATAAGGAGCTTGATATCACAGGTCGATATCAAAACGTCCAAGCTAGCTCCGTAAAGTTAAGCTGGACAAACCACTGTTACATGTCATTGGGCAGGCCATCTGGGACCGACAGTCGTTGGGACAGGCCATGACACAGGTCGTGGCACATGCTGTCTGGGGCAGGCCAAAGCACAGGCCAGCAGGTCAGCTGAGAGCAAACCTGCCCAGGCCAGGCCAAGCCAGGTCAGGCCACCAGGCAGCAGGCCATCTGGCCACCAGGCCACTAGGCCACCTGCAAAAAAATAAGCCCTGAGCCAGCAGGCTGTTGCGCGCGAGACTGGTCTTCAGCCCAACTAGTCAAACCATAAGGTTTCTTAACCTCTTTATATACATGATGAATGTGGGACAAGAGTTTCTCTCCATACTTAGTCACAAACACATAACTCCATACTTTAAGTGATTTACTTTAAACCTTTATTTCTCACTCACCAGAAATCGGTTTGGAGAAAACAAATATATCATGATCATCTACTCAAAACGTAGATCGACTCTAAGTCATTTAATTTTCTTAAAATTAAATTTCACGTCTCTTAAAACTTGGTCAAACTTCATTGACCACTATATATATAAAAAATATATATATTTATATAAAAACGATTCCTTTAATACCCCCACATGAGTGGAAATAACCCAAATGCAGATGCAGACACAAGATTTGTCCTCACGAAATGTCAAAGTATTAAGATAGGTAGTTTATGGCTTTCAACCTTCCATAGCCAACACCATCGGATACACAGGCGGATTAGTAGCGCTATGCTTTGAACTATCCCTCCACGGCATGTACCTAGTCAATGATGTCAACACCTTTAACACCTCAAAACTTTTCCGTACTCACGATTTGTGTCCATTTCAAACCCTGGACACCCCTTTGAATTCATAAGTGTTTATTTTAGAAGCGGCCCTCACTTCACACTTACATAGGTGATTCTTTCTAAAGTATCTTGCCCTACTCAATCTCTAAAGGATCATTAAAAGTCTTAAACTTAACCTCACCACTAGGCAAGTTCTCAACACTCGATTGTGCTCTTCTAAGGAATAGATAGATCAATCAGTGTTTTCCCACAAACTCTCATAGCTTAGTTTTCCCATTGAACCAAGTTATTGGGATCTCCAGTCATCATGGTTAGGTTACAACTATGACAACTCCTTAAGTTGTGGATTTTAAACCCATTCCCTCTAGTAGTTTAAACATTTGATCTCGATTTAACCTTTTGGTTAGCGGATCCGCTAGATTATCCAACGACTTTACATAGTCGACTGTGATAACCCCCGTTGTGATCAAATGTCTTATGGTATTGTGTCACCGACGGATATGTCGAGACTTACCGTTATACAAGCCACACTTAGCCCTCCCGATAGCAGCTTGACCATCACAGTGAATCATCATTGGAGGCACTGGCTTCGACCAACATGAAATATCTTCGAGAAAGTTTATCAGTCACTCGACTTCTTCACCAGCTTTATCTAAAGCTATGAATCAGATTCCATGGTGGATCGGGCTATGCATGTTTGTTTTGTGGATCTCCATGAAACAGCTCCACCCCCGATCGTGAACACATATCCACTTGTAGAAAGCAAATCATTTATGTCCGAGATCTAGTTCGCATCACAGTACCCTTCAAGTACTGGGGGGTATATGCAAAATTTTAGCCCATGATATTGAGTATACTTTAAATATCTCAATACTCTCACAAGAGCTTTCCAGTGCTCCTTGCTTGGATTGCTCGTGTAGCGACTTAATTTGTTCATGGCACACGCTATGTCAGGTCGAGTGCAGTTAGTTAGATACATCAAGTACTCAATCACCCTTGCATAGTTTTCTTGTGCTACCGGCTCACCTCGGTTTTTGCATAAGTGAACATTGAGTTCCAGGGGGTATTAACAGGTACGCTATCGTACGCATTAAACCTTTTTAGCACTTTCCCAGCATAATGAGCTTGTGAAAAGTTGATCCCGTCTGATCTTCTGAGAATCTTAATTCCAATTGTCACATCAGCTACCCCCATATCCTTCATGTCAAAATTTCTTTTCAACATGAACATAGTGTCGTTAATCACTCAGATGTTACTACCCATGATTAACATGTCGTCTACATAAAGACACACTATAACATATTCATTATTGGTAAATACATTTGTCACACTCATTTATTTTGAAACCATTTGACAACATCATATCGTCAAATTTCAAGTGCCATTGTAACGGTGCTTGTTTTAATCCATTTAGAGACTTCACTAGTTTGCATACCTTTCTTTCTTAGTCAGTTACTACAAACCCTTCAGGTTGCTCCATATAGATTTCTTCCTCAAGATCACCATTCAAGAACGCAGTTTTAACATCCATTTGGTGAGTCTCTAGATTGTGCAGAGCAACAATCGCGAGAAACACTCTAATAGAAGTAATCATCGTTACTGGTGAATAGGTATTGAAAAAATCATACACATCTTTTTCTTTAAAGCCTTTGACTACTAATCGAGCCTCATATTTATCAATTGACCCATCAGCTTTAAACTTTCTTTTAAGGATCCACTTGCATCGTATGGGCTTACAACCTTCAGATAAATTAACCAACACACAAGTGCAGTTTTGCATAATTGAGTCAATTTCACTTTGTACAACTTCTCTCCAAAGCTCTGCGTCTGACCTTGAGAAAGTTGCTTTAATCGTTGTTGGCTCATCATCCAACATAAACGATACATAGTCAGGACCAAAAGTCTTTTGATTCCTAACTCTACTACCTCATCTAGGTTCTATATCTTCTAGATTAGACCTTTTTCGCTTGCGCGATTCTAGGTCTACATCCACTGATTTAGATGACGTGGTTTCTTCTTCAATTCGTTTACTAGAATTCAATTATACCTTATTTTTACAATGATATATGTTCTCAAAAAATATTGCATTTCTTGATTCAATAGTCGTTCCCACCACCATGTTGGGAAGTTCCAATTTGTGAATAACAAACTGATATGCACTACTGTTAAGTGCATATCCAATAAAGATACAATCAACCGTTTTAGGGCCGATTGTAACTTGTTTGGATAGAGGCACTTTAACCTTTGCCAAACACCCCCACACTTTAAGATATCTGTATGATGACTTTCTTCCTTTCAACAATTCATAACGAGTAACATCCTTACCTTTAAGTGAAATCTTGTTCAGTATATAGTTGGCTGTTAAAACAACTTCCCCCCAAATGTTTTGGGGTAACCCTGAACTAATTAATCAAACGTTCAACATCTCATTAAGTGTTTGTTTTTTGCGTTCAACAACACCATTAGATTGAGGTGAATAAGGTGTTGTCGTTTGATGAATTATATCACTTTTGTTGCATAATTCCTCAAAAGGAGCTACATATTCTCCCCCTCTATCACTTCGAATCATCTTAATTTGACAACTTAATTGATTTTCAACTTCAGTTTTGAAGTTATTAAAAGCTTCAATAGCATCATCTTTACTTCTTAGAAGATAAAAATAGCAATACCTTGTGCAATCATCTATGAAGGTAATGAAATATTTCTTACCACCTCTTGTTTGCACAAAATTTAAATCACACACATCGATGTGAATTAATTCAAGAGGTTTAGTACTCCTTTCTACCAAATGAAACGATAATTTAGTCATTTTTGCCTCCACAAAAATTTCACATTTGTTTTGAGTATTGACTTCACTTAACTTTAGTAAATTCAAATTCACTAATCTTTTTATAGCATTTAGATTTACATGTCCTAATCTACAATGCCATAAATCGGAGCACTCAATCAAGTAAGAGGAAGTAGAGGCTTTCTCAATATCATTCAAACTTTTGCAGCGCACGGCCACATTGAGTTTGAAAAGACCATCGGTAAGATAAACTTTACCTAAGAATTTTCCAAACTTAATCCATACAAATTTATCAAATTCAAAAACTAATCAAAATGCCTTATAAACTAGTAGTGAACCCGAGACTACATTTTTGCAGATGTCTGGGACATGCAGAATGTCCTTCAAGGTAATCGGGATGCCAGAAGTCATCTTGAGGATCACATCCCCAACTCCGACCACCTCGGACAAGGATTGGTTTCCCATGTTGAGCTTCCTCCCCTCAACAGAATTGTAAGTGATGAACTTAGTCTTGTAGCGTACACATGGCCGGTTGCACCAGTATCAATGTACCATCCACCTTGGTTGTCTACAAAGTAGACCTCATCGGTGACTACGGCGGCAAGATCGCCTCCATCCCATTCTTCATACTCCTTCTCGGCAACATGGGCAGCGTGCTTCTTTTTTTTATAGCCTTTTGGCTCACGACAATCCCTTAACGTGTGGCATGTTTTACCACAGTTGAAGCAATTGACGTTGAACTTGCGAGTCAGCTTTTGCTTCCCTTTGCCATTGGCATTAGAGCGAGCACGCTTCTTGGAGGGACCGCCTCTCTCCAATAGGTTGGCCTTTGCGTCCATCGGCCCTCTCACCTTCAGATCACGCTTCGCACGTCTAACTCGATGAGAAGCTTCACTATGAGGTCTTCAAGAGTCATCTCATTTCGCTTGTGTTTGAGATAACTCTTGAATTCCTTCCAACTAGGAGGTAGCTTCTCAATCACAGTCGCCACAGTGAACGCATCCGGTAGAATCATTCCCTCGGCGTGGACGTCGTGCACAATGAGTTAAAACTCTTTCACTTAATCCATGATGGGCTTAGAGTCTACCATTTTGTAGTCTAAAAACTTAGCTACAACAAAATTTTTAGTACCCGCATCATCACTACGGTACATCTTTTCTAATGCCTCCCACATATCTTTGGAAGTCTTTACTACAGAATACACATTGTACAAACCATCATTTAAACTATTTAGAATAAAGCTTTTACAAAGGTAATCTCCAGTGTGCTAATTATCGTAGGCAGCCAAAATAGTGAAGTTCGTCTCCTCGGCACACAGTGTCGGCGGCTCGTCCTCTTTGAGGAACCCGACGAAGCCCAATGTTGTCAAATAGAACAACATTTTCTGTTGCCAACATTTGAAATCAGCCCCACTGAATTTCGGCGGCTTCTTGGCAGGAGGCATCATCCTTAGTGCCGAATTGGCTCACAAGAGAGAGTCCGACATGTTGAGCCCGTGAGCTCCAATACCGGATCCAACGAAACCACTAAAAGTGGAACCAACGGTGCCACTATGCGTGGAACCACCGTTCAACCCCGAAGGGTTCGCACCGGCTCCAAGCCCGATAAACAAAGTGTTGGTCGTGGCGTCGAGAACGATTGGGATCGTTGAAGACCCTCCGAAAGTGGCAGCGGTGGTGGCAGAGGCAACAACAGCTACAGCGGATGCGAAGGCAGCGGCGGTGTTGGACTCGATTGAAGTAGAAGTCTCCATCTTCAAAGATTGAGCTACTGTAATCTCCTAGAAAAGGAGCTACTGTAACCTCTTCCCAAATGAAAAGTAAAAACTAAATTGTCTTGCGATTTTTGAAAAATAAAAAGGGAAATAATATTTGGGGAAAGAGATTACAGATTACAACTTGGAACTTGTTAATCTATTACAAAAGGTAATAAAAGATAATAATAAAATATGTTGAACGCCAAGTCGAGGAATCCTCTTACCGCAAGAAAATTTACACTCCGGTAGTGCTCTCGGTGTGGCATGATGTCTCCAAAGATAAAATGACTTTACGTCTCGCAGTTGACAACACCGCGAACCTTCGAGCTCCGGCGAACTGGAAAAAATTGAGGACAAAGCTTCTTCTAAAATGTTTGAAGAAGAAGAATGTAGCAAGATGATTATGCTTGTGAAGGCTTGTATGTAATGCACATATGTGTAATACATGAACAACACCTATGTATAGGCCAAATCCACTCAAGAGGAGTTGCAAGAATTTATTGTGATTAATGTCAATTCTTGGAAATTGATACTCATTAATCCACCTAATCTGGACATACATTTGTCCACATTCATCATAAGCTTGTTGATAAGGAGCTTGATATCACAGATCGATCACAAGATCAATATCAAAGGTCAATATCAAAACATCCAAGCTAGCTCCATAAAATCAAGCTGGAAGACAACTGTTACATGTCGTTGGGACAAGTCGTTGGGCAGGCCATCTGGGACAGGTCGTGGCACAGGCTGTGGCACAAGCTGTCTGGGGCAGGCCATGGCACAGGCCAGCAGGTCAGTTGAAAGCAAACTTGCCCAAGCCAGGCCAGCAGGGAGCAAGCCTGCGTAGGCCAGACCAGGCCAGCAGGCAGCAGGCCACCTGCAAAAAACAAGCCCCAAGCCAGTGGGCTGTCGCACGCGAGACTTGTCTTCAACCCAACTAGTCAAACCATAAAGTTTCTTAACCTTCTTAAATGCATAATTAATGTTGGTTTTATAACTAATGCGTGACAAGAGTTTCTCTCAATACTTAGTCCTAAACACATAACTCCATACTTTAAGTGACATACTTTAAACATTTATTTCTCACTCACCGGGAATCGGTTTGGAGAAAATAAATATAACACGATCATCTACTTGAAACGTAGATCGACCCTGTATCATTTAATTTTTATAAAATTAAATGCTACATCACTTAAAACTTGGTCAAACTTCATTGACCACTATATATATATATATATTTATATGTAAATATATATATATACATATATTTATATAAAAATGATTCCTACAAACATATCTATACCTTTGACGTGAGTAGTGAGGTGTTTGGAATAATGGAGTTACTATTCAAACCGGATATGCCCATATGATTGAGTGAGATCAAGAAATGCATTTGCGTGTGTTGTGCTAATGATAAAGGAAATGAACTAAGACGCGTGGGTTATGAAGGACTACGGTTTGAAGGAGCCTTGGGTGAAAAAGGTTAGTCTTCCTGCTAAAGGATCACGTTACTACGTTGAGACTTTGTACTCACTCCTTCCCAACAAAAATCTTTGAACGATATGCCTCAGTGTTAGTTTATGCATCACCGGATGCTCTTTGTAGACGGAAAGTATAATTTGAACTACTCCTTCCAAAATTACGTCATGAAAACTAGAACTAGGTGTTTTTCCAACCTATTCTTGTTTGCAGTAAAATGATTGGCCCTATTTTACTGTGGTACCTTGATAATTAATTATGTGATACATGTGAATATTTCTTTACTATTTTGGATTGGGGATCGGAAGTGATGAATAATATAAAACTAGAACTTTGGATAGTCTTGGAAACTCGAAAGTATGTTTTTATAAATATAATAAGGGTGAATTTTATTAAAATATACAAAATTCAGATTAATTTATATATATATAAAAAATACACATTTTTAAAATTATATTTTAAATTATGAATTTTGCAAGTTTTCAAAACTTCAAATACAACTTATTTTTATTCTTTTCAAATCTTAATCATGAATAATCATCTCTTTAAAATCATCAGCAACACCTTCATATAACTTCACGTTTATGATTGCATATCTATATTTTTCATCATCGTATCCTAATTCATTAATTCTCAATCTAAAATTTTCTCTAAACTTGAATTTGGAAATACAAGATTTTAATTTTATGCACTTCAGTGAACATCGGGACGCTCTTATTGAACAATAAATGACTGATTTAATTTTAATATAATCTAATTTTTTTATAAAAATGACTGATTTAAGAAAGAAAAAAGCAATACAGTTGTTTTGTCTGTATTCTAATAAATTAGTTGAATTCACTAGTGTCTAACCCATCAAAATTCGACGGATAATTACATTATGTTGTAATTTACTTGTAAATACGTAAAATAAAATAAGTAAATATTTTATTAATTTGAACAAATTATTTTAAATAAGAGCTATATGAAAGATTATATCATTGATTAAAACTATTCTACCGTTTGCGCTCGTCATAATTTAATATGTCTCCGATTGAAATGGTATCACTAATATCACATAAATATATAAGTCAGTATACTCATTCTTAAAGGTAGCGTGTCATGTAGATAAATAATAAAATTTGATAAAATTTTATTAACTCTAACTTTCCAACTAGATTTTATTGATTTTGATATAATTAATTTAATATGTCTGCGACTGAAATGGTAATATCACTAATATCACATAAATATATAAGTCAGTATGTTTTTTATTTTTTTTATTATTTCATATTGAATAAATATTAAATTATATGAAAATCAATGAAATCTAGTTGGAAAGTTAGAGTTAATAAAATTTTATCAAATTTTATTATTTATCTACATGACACGCTACCTTTATGAACGTATTAATAATGTCTGCGACGGGCAATGAATCATTTTATATCATTGATAAACCAATATAATTGTACTTTGAAATAATTTTGAGTTTTTTTTGTAATATATAAATATGAATTAAAAATTTAATATTGACTTTGAAATTGTTAGGAACCTTTTTGATGTTACCAATACCATTAGTTTGGTTTTGATGATGCTTACGAAACCATTATTATGTTGGTTTTGATGACGCGTGCGAAACCATTTTTGTCTTAAGATATTTGATTTATTATGTATAAGTATTCTGTGTTATGTGATGCATAGGATTTAAGTTAATGAGCAGTATAGTTAGATTCTACAGAAGATTAAATGTAAAAAGACCAGATCGATCAAAGACAGGTCATGTCCATAGGTAATCTTTTGTGTTCCTAATAGCAGATCAGCTAACATGTAAAGATAGATTAATAATATAATAACCTAGTCTATAGAGCTTGATCTTATCTTATTCATGTACTAGAGCACATGATCAATCTGTAAGGGTAGATCGTGAGTCACGATCTGTGTCATAAGATCATGCTATTAGTAATAGGCTAAATCAAAATGTAAAGACAGAATGCAAGTAACAATCTGTCTATAGACTAAATCTATGTTTTCTTATAATAGACTTAGGAGCATCACAGAACATAAACAATATGAATGAAGGAAATATATGAAAACCATAGAATGTGGTGAAACAATATAGCCCACTACCTAGAAGACAAGGGCACTCCAAAGAAGACCAGAGGACACAACGTGTGAAGTTGATCTATACTATAAAGAGATTAAGATCCACAGTAAGATCTATCGATAAGAGATCAACATACGCTTTAATTCTTAGTTACTATACAAATCAAAATGTAAAGGAACAGAACGTGAGTCACGTTCTAATCCTATCAGAATTTGTACTAGACTTGGAATATTTTAGATGCTGATTTGTAAAGAAGCTGAAGATAAGTCATGTTCTGTATCTATAGAGCATCATATGATACTTTAGAAAGGTTTTCATGACATAGAACGTAGGAAACGTTCTGTGTATCTACCAAGAAGCCAAAATAAGAGTATCAATCTGTGTCTAATAGATTGATCCACAAGGCATAAAGAGACAACTCAAGAAGTATCAAGAAAGTTCAGTCTTCAGACATAACCTAACACGAGTTGCTCAACACAGATTGGAGAGAGCTGACATGTCCATGCCACGTTAGACGACACGTAGGAAATACTCCAACAGATAGATTTACAGTCAGCAATCTATGGTCAAAAGGACTATTAATGCTAGCTGTAAAAGTTGCACGACATCAACGACTATAATTTATTACAACCTTATAAATACACCACGCCTTCCATAGAAACGTATGCATGTGAAGAAAAAGAAAAAGAGTGAGAGAGAGTGAAAAGAAAACTCACTGCGCGGAATAGTGGATTCACGAGAGTGAATTAAATGAGTGGATATGATAGTAGGTGCATGCAGAGATTCCCAGAAATTAAGCTTCAAGGCTGCAAGATTCTCTCCAGTATTCAAGAGTTCAATCAACACCAATTCGCCTATATATACCCTTCGAGTGTAGTAACTTCGTAGAGAATCACAATCACATTTATGAGAATCTCATCTTGTAGAACTTACAATAGTCTAGCACTTCAATAGTCATAGTTCTAGTATCCTTCACAGTCCCAAAACTGTGAAGGAGGTCTAAATACAAACCCTTACCCAGATCTCGTTCTCAGCGAGTTTAAATAAGCGAGCTATAAACTCATCATCAATGAGTATTATTCGATCGTCGATTTTTAGAGTGAGTTTACGATGATAAAATAAAGAATAAGACGGACACGGGATTTACGTGGTTCGATCGTTAATTAGATCTACGTCCACGGAGAGAAGAGAGCCTTTATATTAATATGAGTTCTCGAGAGTGAAAAATACAGAATCTGTCCCCTAATCTAGCTTTAGAGATGGTATTTATAGATAATTAGCAGCAGTTACAACAGATCCGAGATCGTGGGGCGCGAGATCCGGAGTTGTGGGCTTCTGTGCTTTTGGGCCGAGCTGCTGGGCTTTTGGGCTGAGGTGTTCTTGGGCCGAGGTGCTTTTGGGCCGAGCTGCTCTTGAGCCTTGGTCTCGTTTGGGCCTGCTGGTGGGGCTACATCATATCACATCCCCTCCCAAAAGAAGATCATCGCCGAAGTGGAGATCTTGACGAGGTTGAGGTTGTCGCCGAAGTGAAGATCTGGACGAGGCGAAGATCTTGTTGCTACCGAGGTCGAGGTGGGAATAATGTTGGGTTGTGGAAGACAGCTGTTGTAGGGAGCCCCGTATGACACGCGTCGCCTTCCTATTGGTGCATACGAAGAAGCGGGATTTTGAGGAAGGACGGTTGGAAAAAGGGCGGAAAAGTTGCTTTTAAAAGCTTGTTCTGCACGCTCATAAAAACTTTTCGCCCAAATCTTAAACCCTAGCTCTTTATTTCCTGCAAAAAGCTCTCTGCCCTTTATACCGCCGTCGTTCTCTGTTCCCGTCAAGTAACCGGAAATTTTTCCGTGACAAGTAAGTTATCTCGTTTATGTAAAATGGCTTCTTCTTCTTCATCTCTTTCCCCCGTGGAGATAGAAAACGTGGAGTCTCCTTCGCCGTCTAGGATTTTTCCGGCGAGGGTCACGGTGAGGGTTTTTACCCGAGCTGCTCTGCCCCCCATCCCTAGGCTCATAGAGTTCAGATGCCGCTCTAGAGTACGCTTCGACCATGAGTGTATCCCATATGTCCAATTTAGCTAGGAAATATTGTTTCCCAGAGTCTGCGGAAATGATTTTACCGCGGGCTGAAGATAGAGGTAGATCCCCGCCCGTGGGTTTTTTTACTATTTACGAAGACTACCTTCATTTCGGTCTTCGACTTCCTTTACATCGCATTTTTGTCGAGTTTTTAGATAAGTTTGAGCTTCCTCTGGGTCAATTAGTGCCGCCCTCAATTAAGCAGATAATAGGTTTTTGCATGGAGGTCGGCCGCCGAGGTGGCCCGATGTCGATAGAGTCTTTACTTCATTTTTTTAGGGTTAAACGCGGGCCAACGGGGTGGGTATACCTCTCTCCCGTAAATAAATTTAAGTTGGCCACTCCGTCCAAGGTGACGAACTGGCAGAAGAAGTTTTTCTTCTGTCGGGCTGAGGGAGTACCTCTGCACAGCTGGTCGACGGCCAAGTTCGGGCCACAAATGACGGTGGATCCCGTCGGCGAGCTCGAAGTGAGCTTGGTGGATCTCGGCTTGATCAAGAGAGACTATGCCGAGGTCGAGCTGTCGAGGTATGGGCTAAGCCCATGTGACGCCACCGCCGACGTGGATCCGGGTGAGGTTCCGTTCTGAGTGTTGTGTGGCATTGTTATCCGAACTGGAATCTAATGTTCCCCTTTTGTTTTGTTTCTTTTGCAGTGAACCCCAAAGTGCTTCAGGCGGCGCTGAAGAGGAAGAAGAAGAGGGCGAGGACCTCTTCAGCCGCCGAGGAGACGCCGCGCCGCGAGCCGGCGGAGAGGGCCGTTACCGACTTGTCTCCGCCCGTTGTCGATCTGGCCTCACCTCGGAAGGAGGTGGTAGGTAGCTCAGGTGCTCGGGTCCCCGGTTCGGGGTCGTCTCAAGGGACATCGTTTCCCGATGTGAGTGGAGACTTGCTGCCTTTCTGCTTTCTTTGTTTTTTTTTCTGTATTTACTGATATATGTTGTGCAGGAGGCGGATATGGCACTGGACGGGCTGAGGGCCCTGTCGAACTTCGTCGTCGGCGGAGTCGAGCAGTTCAGGAGTTTATCCGCCGAGCTGGAGGAGGCGAGGGCCGAGGCGGCGAAGGCGGCGAGCCGGGAGGCCGAGACTCTCTCGGCTCTAAAGGATGCTGAGAGAAAGGCGGCCGGCCTGGAGGCCGAAGTCGCGGAGCTGAGGGCCGAGCTGGCGGAGGAGAGGGAGAGGGTGGCCCGTGCTGCGGCCGAACAGGGCGGCATGCTTCGGGCTGTCGCGGAGCGGATTTTCCGCTCCAAGCACTTCGGCAGCGCTGTTGCCCAACTGTTGGGAGCCATGAGTGCGCCGATTACTTCGGCAGCGCTCGATCTTGTCGCCAAGGATTACCCGGAGCTTGACAAGGCCAAGTATGGGTACGAGGAGGTGACGGAGGACGAGATGCTGCGGGAGTACGTGGAGGTACTCGTGGGGTGCACCTCGGCAATTCCGGTGGTGGAGCAGCTGGCTCAGCAGAAGTCCTTGTTGTCGGAGCGGGCGGTTCGGGGTTGCCCTGCCGACAGGGACGACAAGCTGGAGGCCGTCATCGCCGAGCTGGCGAAGGACGCTGCTGCCGACGCTGCTGGAGGGGGCCCGGTTGAAGAGGTCGGTGCCGGGGAGGTGTAGTTAGTCTTCTTTTTTCTTTTTTAGCCTTGTACTTCGTCGCTGCTAGGGCGGCGCTTTTTCTCCTAATATATAAAATACCCTTTATTGAACTGTCTATTTCTGCTTTTGTAGCCTGCTTTTGTTTTCTCCAACACTTCGCATTTTGAACAAGTGATAATCGAACTTCGTCGGGCTGTCGAGGCTGCCGAAGTCAAGGCTTCGTGCTGGAAGAGCCGAGCTGCGAACATCGAGATCGAAGCTGAGGCGAAGCTTCGGTTAGCCCAGGAAAATCTTGACGAGGAGCATGCGAGGTTCCTGGAGCTTGAAGATAAATTCAAGCAGGCTTCGGAGGACACCCAGACATTTAAGGCCATGGCGGAGGAGCATACCGAGTACGAGGACCTCGTTCACAAGAGCAGACGTTTGACCATATACGAAGTCCATACACAGATAAAGGAGGTCCGTGCTCGGACGAGGAAATATCTGGAGAAGTACGGCGAGGACTCCTGGCAAGTACGCGAACAGGAAGAGGCTCTTCTCAAGCTGGGGTCCATGTACAAGACCGTGCTGAAGAGAAATCCGAAGTTGAAGAGGTGGATAGAATCCAAGAATGCCAGGCTTGACCCGACCTCGCAAGCTTTTTTGGAGGGTAACTTGGAGGGTGTACAGCCTCCCAGCGCGGCCTTAACTCGGGAGCAAACTCAAGCCATAATGGCACGAGGAGGTGGTCGACGTGCTGTGAGAGGCCGAGGTCGATCTGCTCCTCCAGGTCGGGGCCGAGGACGAGGTTTTGGCCGCGGTGAAGGGATGGCATTTTTGGATTCAGTGCTCGGCCACGGTGCCAGTTCGAGCTCGGGTCCGAACTTCGTAGAGAAATACCTCAGCTTTAGTAGTAGGCCTTCGGGCTCGGACCCTCCACCTTGAATGTAATATATACTTTTGTGAAATAAAGTTCTACTTGTATTGCATCATTACGTCTCTAAAGCTTTTCTCAATTGTATAACCGAGTTTGCTTCAAGATTATTTGTGATGGCAAATGTGAACTTCGTAGTTACTTCGTCTAATGCCGAAGTTAAGATTTTAAGCAACCACTTCATCCCAAGACAAAGTTAAGGTTTTCAAATGACTACTTCGTCTAATGACGAAGTTGAAGCCTTAAGTAGCCACTTCGTTTAGAAACGAAGTTAAGGCTTTTAAGTGGCCACTTCGTCTAAGGGCGAAGTTTAGGCTTTTAAGTAGCCACTTCGTCTAAGGACGAAGTTTATGCTTTTAAGTAGCCACTTCGTCTAAGGACGAAGTTTAGGTTTTTAAGTGGCCACTTCATCTGAGGACGAAGTTTAGGCTTTTAAGTAGCCACTTCGTCTAAGGACGAAGTTTTGACTTTTAAGTAGCCACTTCGTCTAAGGACGAAGTTTTGGCTTTTAAGTTCCTTGTTTGTCGAATTTATCGATAGGAGTGGCCTCCTTACGCGCGTTTAAATGCTACTCCAAAATTGGAGTTTTAGCTTAATTTGGACTCGAGACAACATGTAGAAAGAACATATGCTTCATAAAATAACATGGAAAAGAAAAGTAACAATATCCGAACTGTCTAAACTATAAGTAGTATTTCTTCAAATGGAAAATGTGCCAAGTTCGGGGTATTGGTTCACCGGATAAGTGGGCGAGCTTGTATGACCCTTTGCCGAGGACTTCTTGGATTTGGTAGGGGCCCTCCCAAGTGGCTTCCAGCTTACCGAGCTTCTCTGCTTTACTAACTTCATTATTTCTGAGAACGAGGTCGCCTATTTGAAACTGTCGATGCTTCACTCGGTTATTATAATACCGAGCTACTTGTATATGGGCTTGTTCTCGTTTTTCTTCCAACAGATCCAAATTAGTTCGGAGACCTTCTTCGTTGTCATGGGCAGCGAAGTTTATCGTTCGGGGGCTCGGCAAGCCGATCTCTACTGGAATCACTGCCTCGGTTCCGTAGACGAGGCTGTATGGTGTTTCTCCATGGGATGTTCGGGGAGTAGTTCGGTAGGACCATAGGACTTGGGGTAAATTTTCTGCCCAATCTCCCTTGTCCTTGTCGAGGCGGGTTTTCAACCCCTTGACTATTGTCCGGTTCGTGACTTCGGTCTGGCCATTCGCCTGAGGTTGTGCTACCGAAGTGAATTTCTGTTGGATGTTGAGTTCGTCACACCATTCTCTAAACGTCCTGTCCTTAAATTGGGTTCCATTATCCGAGACGAGGACGTGGGGTATGCCGAAGCGACAGACTATGTTTTTCCAGACGAAGTTGAGGGCTTTTTTGCTCGTGATTTTTGCTAGAGGTTCGGCTTCTACCCACTTCGTAAAGTAGTCGATGGCTGCTATAAGGAATCGCAGCTGGCCAGGAGCTTGCTCAAACGGACCAACGATGTCTATCCCCCATTGCATGTATGGCCAAGGGCTTTGCATGCTAGTTAGATCGGTTTGAGGTACCCTTGTTACTGCTGCATGGAGCTGGCACTTCAGGCACTGCTTGACGAGGTCGACTGCGTCTTGGAGCATGGTCGGCCAATAGTATCCCCATCTCATGACCTTTCTAGTTAAGGCTCGAGCTCCGATGTGACTGCCACAGGATCCTTCGTGTACTTCGCGTAATACATAGTTTGCTTGGTTGGATCCCACGCACCTTAGAAGAGGTTGAAGGTATGACTTTTTGTATAGTACTCCCCGATCTAGAATATACTTGACTAATTTGCTCTGAAGCTTCCGAGCTTCGGTCTTAACAGCAGGGAGTTCGCCTCTTTCTAAGTAATTGCGAAGTGGTGTCATCCAGTTCGGCTCGTCATCGGTCACCATATTCACTTCGGCTTCATCTATACTTCGAGTTTTTACTTCTTTCACAGGAGAGGTTGTGGATGACGATGCGAGTTTGCTTAGTGCGTCAGCTCGGTCATTGTCACCTCTCGGGATTCGTATCAACTCGAAGTACGAGAAGCCTTCTTGTAAGGTTTTAACCTTGTGGAGATATTTTTTCATCATTTCACCTCGTGCTTCATATTTGCCTAGTACGTGACTTACTATAATTTGGGAGTCACTGTAGATTTGGACAGCTCGTAGTAGAAGGGTTTGCGCGAGGCGAAGTCCGGCTATTAGGGCCTCGTATTCCACTTCGTTGTTTGTTGTCGGGAAGCTTAACCGTAAAGCATAAGGGATTTCCTTTCCTTCCGGACTGACAAACAAAATTCCGGCTCCACTTCCTTTATTGCCTGATGCCCCATCTACATAGATTTTCCAGCAATCTACTGGAGGTGTCTTCGGTGTTTCCTCTTCGGTGTTATCCTTGACAGGTTCGGTGGGCTTCGGAGGTTCGGCAAATACTGCCTCTACTAAGAAGTCCGCTAGTGCTTGTCCCTTGATGGCCTGCCGAGGTGCGAAGGAGATCGTATGCTCGCCGAGTTCTACTGCCCACTTGGCAATTCGTCCTGAAGCTTCTGGCTTTGTGAGCACTTGCCGAAGTGGGAGGTCGGTCAAGACCTGTATTGGGTGAGCGTGAAAATATGGTCGAAGTCTTCTTGCGGCGTTCACTAGGGCGAGCGCGATCTTCTCCAGGGGTTGGTACCTCGTTTCTGGTCCTTTTAGAGCTCGGCTTATAAAATAGATGGGTAACTGCCGAGGTCCTTCTCGTACTAGGACTGCGCTTATTGATTCGTCCGAGGCGGTGAGGTATAGGGAGAGAACTTCGCCTTCCTTTGGGACGGACAATGTGGGTAGATTCGCGAGGTACCTCTTTAGATTTTCGAAGGCTAACTTGTGCTCGTCGTTCCATTCGAAGTTCGGAGCCTTCTTTAGAATTTTGAAGAACGGGAGTTGCTTCTCGGCTGCCTTAGATAAGAAACGGCTTAGTGCGGCCAGGCAGCCCGTCAGTCTGTGCACGTCGTGGACCGACTTCGGCACTTGCATCTCCTGGACAACTTTAACCTTTGCTGGATTGGCTTTTAATCCTTCGCGAGAAACCCAACACCCTAGGAACTTTCCGGACTGGACCATGAAAGTACATTTTCCTGGGTTTAGCTTCAGGTTCACTTTGCGGAGCAATTTGAAGACGACGTGGAGGTCGTTTAGGCTGGTGTCAACTTCCTTGCTTTTGACGACTATGTCGTCGACATATACTTCAACGATCTGACCGATGTGAAGTTCGAATATTTTATCGACCATCCTTTGGTATGTAGCTCCAGCATTTTTGAGTCCGAAGGGCATTTTCTTATACGTGAAAATGCCGAAGTCCGTGACGAAGGCTGTCTTCGGAGCGTCTTCGGTGCTCATGAGGACTTGATGATAGCCCTTGTATAAGTCTAGGAAGCTGAACACCTCATGACCGACCAGGGCTTCAACCTTTTTGTCGATGTTGGGGAGAGGGTAACAGTCCTTGGGGCAGTGTTTGTTGAGGTCGGTATAATCGACACACATGCGCCACCCTCCTCCTTGCTTCTTCACCATTACGGGGTTGGCTAACCACGTCGGATATTTCACCTCAAACAGGATATCAGCTTGTTGTAGTTGGCGTACCTCGTCGTGGATCACCTGGTTTCTCTCGGCTGTAAAAGCCCGTTGCTTTTGCCGAACTGGTTTCACCTCGGGATCGATGTTGAGGTTATGAGTGATGACTCTTGGTGATAATCCGGTCATATCTAAAGGTGACCAGGCGAAGATATCCTTGAATTCCCGAAGTAGTTGAATAACTCGACTTCGGAGTTCGGTTCCTCCGACGAAACCGACCTTGACGACCTTGGATACGTCGTTTTCGTACAATACGACGTCTTCAAGTGGTTCTACAGCGGGCGACGTCGACTCAGTCACCTCAGGGTTCTGTAGTTGCTATGCTTGAGGATGTTGCACACCAGAACCTCGGAGCGCGACCTGCATGCACTCCTTAGCCTGTGTTTGGTTTCCCCTAAGCGTGATAACCCCGTTCTTAGATGGGATCTTAATCGTGAGGTGGTAGGCCGAGCAGATTGCCCTCGTCGCTATTAGCCAGTCTCTTCCCAAGATGATATTGTAGGGAGAGTTGGCTTTTACGACGAAGAAGTGGATTATCTTCGTAGAAGATAACGGACTTCTCCCCACTGTCACGGGAAGTGAGATTGTGCCATCCGTCGAGGTCTCTTCTTGTGTGAAGTTCTTTAACGGAACGGGTGCTGGTTTTAGGCGTGCTTCTTCGATATTAAGTTTATCGAAGCAGTTTTTGAAGAGCACGCTTACCGAGGCTCCGCTGTCGATGAAGACTCGGTGAACCAATTTATTGGCCACCACGGCTTCGATGATGGTGGCATCTTGGTGAGGCAAAGCATGAGGGACTGGGTCATCGCTGGAAAAGGTGATGACTTCGTCCTTTTTGAACCTTTTTTGCGAAGGTTCCTCCTTTGGCTGACTTCGGGCTTCGGCCTTTAACGAAGACTTCGTCGCGCCTTGAGGCAGTCCGGTGATGGCGGCGATGACTCCGTCATATTGAGGCTGATCTTCATCCTCGTCCTCATCATCGTGCCTCGACTTCTTGTCTTGATGGGGTTTGCAACTTTCCCCTCCTCTATTTCTGCTTCGTTTGCCCTTGCCTCGAGGTCGGATGTCTTGTTGACTGCGACTTCGGTATTTTCCAAGGGTGCCATCTCGCACTAGATAGTCGATGTCCGAGGCGAGATTTCGGCAATCCTCGGTGTCATGGCCGTGGTCCTCGTGAAATTGGCAGTACTTGTCCTTGGATCGTCGCTTCGATCCAGTTCGGGACAACGGTGGCGGCTTCTGAAATAAGCTGGCGTGAAGCTCGTATATTTCTGCCCGAGGTTTGGTCAGCGGAGTGAATTGACCTTGTTCCTGACTGGGCCGAGGTCCGAGGTGGGATGCCAGTGGACCTCGTTGTATCCTCTCAAGGGCACCTCGTCGGTTCTGCCCATGATCAGCACGTTCCTCTCTTCTTCTCTTGTCTTGACTTTCAGGTCGGTCTACCGCCCTCTTTCTCCTATCGGCCTCATCCGCTTCGGCGAATGTATCAACAATCCTCCATAGCTGTTTGGAGGTTTGGGGGCGCTCTTTTACGAGCTCCCTGAAGAGAGTGCCGGAGTGGATGGCATTTTGGAATGCCGAGATAAGGACGTCGTCTGAAAGGCGGTCGACCTTGAGGCTTTCATTGTAGAATCTAGCCAAGAAGTCGCTGATTGATTCTCCTCGTCCTTGTCTCAACATAAGGAGTTGAGCCGAACTGATCTTAGCTTCGGCTTTCTGGAAGAAACTTCGCTCAAAAGCATCTAGAAGGTCGGTGTACGACCCTATGCTGCAGCGTGGGAGGTTGTCGAACCATTTACGTGCGTTGTCTATGAGTAGTTCGGGGAAGACTTTGCACATGTAAACGTCTTCGGCAAGCCCTTGGTTCAACATGTTGTACTGGTACTGTGACAAGAAGTTGCTGGGGTCACAAGAACCGTTATAGGGTTTGATTGGTGGTACCCTATATGTTGACGGGAGCGGAGTGTAGAGTATTTTGTTGGTGAAGGGGGTAGCGATTCGACTGTAAACAGTGAACCTCCCCTCCCTGTAGTTATCTTCGTCACGTCGGGAAGGGCCGACGTTTTGACAAAGTGGTTGTTCTCCGCAGTCATCTTCGTCATGTCGGGAAGGACCGACATTTCGACGAGGTGACGTTGAACCACGCCGAGGTGAAATGAGGTTATTGTTTCCTCGGCGATTACGCTGTCTTTGGGGGAGTTCGTCGTTTCTCCCCTCGACAATTTGGAGGTTCGAAGGCCGAGGTCGTTGTCGTGATGGTTCAGCTCTGTCTTCCTCGTTTTGACTTCGTTGCCGATGTTGTTCGGCGAACTTGAGGAAGTCTTGTTGGTGGAGGTCCAGGTACGCTTTAAGCGCGTCTCCGAGTTGAGGCTGGAGCGCGGCGTTCCCCTGTTGGCGACCTTGATTTAGCCCCCCGCTACTAACAGAATCATTGGATCGGCCTGAGTGGACGTCTTCCACATGGCCGTCCGGAGTTCGGCGGATTATGGGCTGCATATCGGGTTGAACTTGGTGCACATCCCCTTCGTTGGTAGAGGTACGAGGTGGATTGGCAGGTAGTTCAGCCTGGTTCTGTTTTCCCTTGGCAGCAGCAGCTATGGCGGTGGAGCGAGTAGATTTCACTATTGTATCTTCACTTCAGAAAATGTTGATCGATTTCACAGAATTTATATCGTTTCCCACAGACGGCGCCAATGTTCGATCGTCGATTTTTAGAGTGAGTTTACGATGATAAAATAAAGAATAAGATGGACACGGGATTTACGTGGTTCGATCGTTAATTAGATCTACGTCCACGGAGAGAAGAGAGCCTTTATATTAATATGAGTTCTCGAGAGTGAAAAATACAGAATCCGTCCCCTAATCTAGCTTTAGAGATGGTATTTATAGATAATTAGTAGCAGTTACAACAGATCCGAGATCGTGGGGCGCGAGATCCGGAGTTGTGGGCTTCTGTGCTTTTGGGCCGAGCTGCTGGGCTTTTAGGCCGAGGTGATTGGGCTCATGGGCCGAGCTGCTGGGCTTTTGGGCCTAGGTGTTCTTGGGCCGAGGTGCTCTTGGGCCGAGCTGCTCTTGAGCCTTGGTCTCGTTTGGGCCTGCTGGTGGGGCTACATCCTATCAAGTATAAACAAGAAGAGTATGCTGGTACTCAACGAGATAAAGAATTGAGGAATCCAAGGTTAAGGGATTCAGTGATCTAGTTTGATCGTCCGTGGACGTAAGGGTGTTACCCGAACCACGTTAAACAATGTTTGTTCTTTATTTTACGCATTGCATTTGTTGATTCTGTACTCACACTTCACCAGCGAACAGATCACTATCTGCAAGCTGTGCACTTGAATCAACCGCTTAAAGAACACTCGATTTAATAATAAAAAGTTTTCTCAGTGTAGAGCAGAAATATGTAATCACAGGTTCCGCACACACAATCTGTGTAAGAATAGACGTTCTGGTAAGTTTGAAAAAACCATCAGTCTTTCTATCTTTTGTACAGACTGCTAACGATTTGAGTCGAGAATCATATTTGGACATATTCTATTTCTCTAACTTAGTGGAGAGATCTGTCATCTATCACAGCCCTGTCTAGTACAAAAACTGTCTAGACCATCTACCTTAAGAAGAATGCGCACAATATATATAGTGTGGTGTATTCCCCTCCCCCCACCACCATACACCATACCTGCTCTAACCGGGACTCAACAGAAATCAATATATTTTAATAATAATGATAGAAATAATTGATGGGTGAATAATCATTTTATTCGTAGATCAAAATAGTTCCATCGTTTGAAGATTTTGGCACTTTACATTGAAATGTAAGATATAATTTAATACTTTGTTTTTAAAGTATTAGATAATCACTATAAATAAGTATTAGGTGAGAATCATCTAGTTTGAGAGGCCATAATAGTTTTATATTCTTTGAAAAGTAGTAATTTAAATTGTAATTTGTAAATATAAAATTTAAAGTAAGTAATTGCAAACAAGAGTTACATATAGTAATTTAAATTAAAAGTTGCAAATATTAATTTTAAAATAACTAATTGTGAATAAGAGTTACATAAAATGACATAGTTGATGAAATTGAAATAGATATTCCCCATCCACAAATTTGTTACTCAATTATTATTTGTCTCTATTTTTGGTAAGTGAATCACTTAACTTTTACATATAACTCAATTAAATATATTAAATCAAGTGAAATCTAAATTCCATTCAACACACAATATATCTGAAGTCTAAAGTATTTTTCTAATACATGTGTCGAGTCAAATCGGATAAGAAATTGATGTATAGAGGGTAGTATATGCTTAAAAAAATTTGACACTTAAAGTTGTAATTTACAAATATATATAAATTCAATATATTATTTAAAAAATTATTGTAAATAAATATTACACAAATAATTATTTCGTCGGTAGAACAAATATAGGATATACTTTAAAATTAGTTTAAAATATTATTTTCATACAGGGGTGATAATAAGGTGGATTGGAGCCATATGTATAATATATATATATATATTCAATAAATTTTATTGTATATATTAAATAATATATATATATGATGTTAAATGAGACGGGTCAGATATTAGGATATATACACATCTTTGTCTTGGCTTTGTTTCGAACCCATCTTAGGTAAGGTTTACATAAATAAATTATTTTTTTGATATGTATATCGAGTTAAAGTGAATAACAAATTTATGGACATAAATAAATAGGAAAAAATATTTGTTGTCTTTAATTTTGCTTTTGTAACATATCCTATAAATTATTTGATTTACAATTATGGTTAGGGATGTCTATTCGGGTTGGGTCGGGTACCCTACCCAAAAATTTTGGGAACCCAAACTCAAAAATCTTAAATTTTTAATACCCGAATCCGAACGTAAAAAGAAAATTGGGTACCCTAATTTACCCGATTTAATTTAAATTATTTATATTTTCAGGTGTTTATCGAATATTAAAGGGTATTTTTTAAATTTTTTTTGTATATTTAGGGTATTAAAATATTTTAAATTATAAAATTAAAATATAATATTATATGACTAATAAATATAAATAAAAGAAACGGGTTTCGGATAATACTCTATCGGGTATTATCCTAACCTGAAAATCCTAAATTTGAAAACATGTCATATCTCCTATAAATGATCTGGTATTCGGGTAATACCCGATATCCGATACCCAAAACCCGATTAGACACCCATAATTATGGTTATTCCTCCTTACTAAAAAACATATAGATTAATCTATTATTTGTCAATTAAGATTAAACTCATAAGATAATTACTGCTCCAATAAGGGGGCGTTTAGAGATAATTAAATTTTGGTCCGAAAACTATACTTATTTTGGTATGAAATATCGAACGGATAAATACAAAAAGATGAACTGAGATAATTATTCAACTTGAAAATCTTTGATTTATATATACACAATACATAATAAAAATAGGAAAGAATGCATTATCATTTATTATGATTCTCGTAAGTGTTTTTAATTACTTGTTTGACATTCAGTTTTCTAACATCTTTTAATTATTATGATTGATTATTGGATATAAATAATTATAATAATATAGGTTAATTTATAAATTTTAAAATCAAAAAAATTTAAAAAAATCCAAATTTAAAATTGAGTGATTTTAAGTAGTGATGTGATGATGGGACATATATTGTTCCAAATCCTTTAATAGAGTAGATTAGACGAAAAACATAATACAATTAAAAAGTGTAAAGTCAATAATTTAGTTCGAATTGATTAACAAAAGCAATTTAGTTTAACATATTTCTTTTATCCACCGAAATGTTATTTTGATCTACAAAATTTTTAATAATATATTTTAATTTTAAGTGAAAATGTGTAGTAAATGAAATTTAGTTTCAACTTAATTATAAATAGATACTACATAAAAAAAGATTTTATAGTAACGGAATAATGACGGAAAAAATTTTCGTTTCTAAATTATAACGGATTAACAACGAAATTGTTATGGAATTGTTGTTTAATTTTTAGTAACAAAATTAGTGACGGAATAATCCGTTATTAAAATTTAGTAACATGATTTTCCGTTATAATTACGTTACTAAAATTGAAGACCATTTTAAAAACAGAAATTTCGTTGTTATACAATAACGAAATATATTCTGCTGTTAAATTTTTTTTTAGCAATCAGCGATAATACTACGGATAAATTCATAACAAATTCGTTACTAACATTTTTAGTAGCGGAAAAATTTCATTACTAAATAATTTATTTATTTATTTTGCAGTGAGAGTACATATGTGAAGTTAAAGTTGGTATACAAGCATTTCTTAAACGATAAATTTTAAATATACATATTTTTGTAAATAACTAAAATGACAAAAATGTCGTATATTTTTGTGGATTGATGGAATACAATCGTACAAACCAATTAATAGAGTTTTCCTAACTTATGTACTATGCAACCAAATGGTGACAAGTGGCTGGAATTAGACCATTTCGACTCAGCCAATTTACTAAGGATATGGACAACTCATCATTGTTTAGGTAGAAGAAATAAATGCATTCCCATAATTAAATGAAATGTTTGAAGTTCCATAATAGTCAAACTAATCTCAAATTTCCAATAAACATTTTTTTTTCAAATATAACATTTCTTAATTGAAATTTTACTTTTTTAAGAAACTATGAAATTTTGTACATTGATTGAGCTGTTTGGTGGAGCTTATAAGTTTCTTAAAATAACTTATAAGTTGTTTAGGAGCTTATAATATCTTTTAAAGTATTTGGCAAAATAAGATCTTTGAAAATTTATAAGTTGTAAAAATAAGTTTTTAAAACTTATAAGTTGTTCAAAAAATAAGTAGTTTCACCCTTCCATGAACTTTTTCTCCATGAACTTATATGTTGTAATAAAATTACATAAATAACATTTTATGTCACGTTAAAAGAGCTTATAAACTCATTTATCCAAACACCTTGTCAACTTATAAGTTCGATCTTATAAGCTCTTGCAAAAGCTTATAAACTCCAAGAACTTATAAGCTCTTTAAATAAGTTTAGCTAAACACCCTCTTAAACTATTGTGGCGGACACGGTTAAATTGTATTAATTCTATTTAAAGTTTACTTTTATATTAAATAATTGAATAAAAATTAAAACAGATGTGCCTTGCGTACATAAAGTAAGTGTTCATTTTACAGTACAGATCTATCCACGAAATAAGTATCTACTTGAAAATTGAAACTTTCTATTTTTATTAAATATTTTACTGTCCCGTTAAAAGTGGTCACATTTCATTTTTTGACCGTCAAAATAAAAGTGTCCAATTTTTAAAAATTTTACCTTTCAAGTACTAACTTATATTTTTTTCAAAACTTAAAATTTTACTTTCTTAATTTTTATGTCGAATCTCTTGCCGCTTTTAGCAGGACATAGAGTACCTTTTTATTCATTTATCTTTAAAATCACTTTAATTCAAAATTCAAAGTGGAACTCAAACTCCTCCCACTACTCTTTCACAACTAATTAAGGTCAAAGCAAATCTTTAAAACACTTGCAACGTCTAATGGGGTGCTTGTTTCATAGATGGATGTAGTAATTATTATGTGTCCTCTGTATACATCGCACTGCACTATTAGTTTTTAAAGCTAGAACGAGCTAAGCTAAGTTGAATACTAGCCGTAACGAGCTCGACTCTTGCGTTACTTGATAATATTGTTCTTAAGCTTGAGCTCAAACTCGTTTTATTTGATATTCATATTAATGATTTTCAAGTTTGAATTTGAGTTCGATAAAAGCCTGTCAAAAGCTTGAAATTGTGATATTGCCTATTGATTCTATTGATTACCTATTATTACCCGAGCTTGGACTCGGTAGAGCCTTCATCTTGGAACTCATATAAATAATTTTAATTATTTTAGCTTAATACTAATGTTCTAGCTCAATTGGAAGTTTGATTGAAAGTTCGTGAACAAGATCAGGTAATATGCTCGTGAATCAACGAATATTTGCAAACTCAACGAGCATAGCAACGTCTGGTTCGAGTTCGGCTCATTTACTCCTGAGACAAGCTATGAACAAACTTTTTTGAGCCATTTCTTGAATAGACTATCCGATGTATGAATGTTTACCATGCCCACCGCGAATACAGATATGGTACAATCATTACTAAAGTAACTAAATACATGCATATAGGCAATATTGTATCACTTGAGGATTTCCACTGTTTCATCAAAGACTTGAATCTGGTGTTGAGGAAGACTTCAAGTCAACAGCATGACTTTATTTTGCCGACAACAATAATAGTTGGTAAATGAATTAAATTTGAATGACCATGGTATGGAAAACTTGAAACTGTGTTTGTTAAAGAGCCTAGTCTCTATTAATAGTCAAGATCTAACAATCAATATTATTGAAGAAAATTTCCTTCACCCTCTAAACATTCACCACCAATGGCCTCAAATGGACGTAAAATAGAGAGAGTGCCGCCTCTATTACTAGATCTGGAGAAGAACGACTATATACCTCAGGTGGTTTCCATGGGGCCTTACTACCATGGCCAGTCCAACCTCGCCGCCGTGGAGGCTTTCAAGCCGAAGGCCGTCCAGTTGTTCACTTTAGGCGGCATGCATGATGAAATATTCTACTACAATATAGTTCACAGCTTCATCAACGAAGTACGAGATTGCTATGTACAAACCTCCGACGATGATCTCGCCAGAATGATGGGTGAATTCTCCGACGATGATCTCTCCAGAATGATGCTTCGCGACGCCTCTTTGATTATAATATACATGAAGGGATCTGTTTACTATGAAGATGAAATGGTGTACCATCTTGGCCTGTTGACCTGTACGCTTATGTGGCGTGACTTTATTTTGGTTGACAATCAAATTCCATTAAAGATCATCAAGGTCTTGATCCATAACAGATATGGGGAGGGCCAGATGTTACTAGACAAGTACATCAGACGTAGCATCTTCAGAAAGCATGCGGAGAAAGCAAGATCTTTGCATGATGAAAGCATAAGGGGAGAGCCTCTGCACCTACTTGAAGCCTTCCACAGGGTAGTCGTCAAGGTTGCTACTCCAACTCCAAGAGTAGACGATGATGTCGAGACCGGACCAGTAATAAACGGCGTCATTAATCATAGCTTTATCCGTAGCCTTGCAGAGTTATTCCTTTGCAGGAAATCAAGAAATTCTAAAAGATACTATTTGAATTATTCATTTCGTTCGGTGAAAGACCTAAAGGCAAAGGGCATCTACTTCAAACCCAGCCCAACTCTTTCGTTGGAGGATGTCAACTTCAGATCACACTTCTTCTACTCGAGGCTCGAGCTCCCGGAATGGTACGTCTCCCTCCATACAAGGCCGTTCTTCAAGAACTTGGTCGCGTACGAGTTGAGTCTCAACACCCCAACCATGTGTGAGGTGGCTTCGTACATTAACTTGATGAAGTCGCTCATCGAGGGCCCCGGAGACGTGAAGGAGCTGCGCGAGAAGAAGATATTGTTCAACCAGCTAGGCAGCGATGAAGAGGTTCTCAACGTGTATCGGGATATCGATACCCACGGAGTCGACAATCCTAAAATTTTTAGTCATGTGATAGACGAGATAGAGGCACATTATAACAGTAGAGTGAAGATGTGGATGGCCGAGCTGTTCCACAATAATTTTCGATCTCCATGGACTGCTATAGCTTTTCTTGCTGCTTTCTCGGTGCTCGCAATTTCTGCTGCTCAGCTTTACTACGCCATGCATCCACCTCCCAATTGATCTTTTCAGCTGCACTTTGTTAAGCATTATATATTTGTTTTATGTGGCTACAAAACGATCTTGCTATTTAGTTATTGTGGTTGCATGTTTTTAGTCACAGTTAGGATACTTTGAACCCTCACGTTGAGTTGTTGGGGGCCTTCTTTGCTGTTTTGTATTTCTACTTATTGGGTTTATTTCTAGTCGATCATTGTGAGAGTGAATCTCCATTAATGTGTTATTTTTATTGAGGTAAAAATTCGAATACAAGAATTACATGGTTCAATAATAATGTGGCAGTGTGCGGATATTGTCCTAGTGTTAATATCCGAAATAATAGATTTCAAGTTCGAGTCATCAGTGATGTAATTTTTTAATTTAAATTTTATATAATTTAATTTTTTTTAAAAAAATTAATCTCGACAGCTGATCTTTATATAATTTATAGTCCCACACCCAATTTAAGCATAGAATGCGTTCACTACTGCGCATTATAGTGTGATGCAATAAATTATATAGTATACATAAATTATCAAAATAACACATAAAATGCATATGTTTTGATTTCTAAGTAAAGCTATTTGCATCAAAAACATATAATATGCATATGTTTTGGTTTCCATCAAAAAAAATATATATATAAAATGCACAAAAATGCTTGCTTGCCCGCGGCGGGTGGGGTTAATGCGCCCACGAATGATGTGGCATGTCATATAGATAAATTTTAACATTTTAACATTTTTCTATTAATTATCACTTTCCGACTAGGGTTTATTGATTAGGGTATAGTTTAATATTATTCAATACAAAATAATACTCCATACATTCCTCTTTGGTGACACGTTTTATTATTATAATAGACTCAATTAAATATAAAACGTGTCAACTAAAGAGGAGCGGAGGGTATAATAAAAATAAAATTAACAAAAAATATGAAAATATAGTGATTCGCATGCTCATGTGGCAATGACGTGACATTGTCACATCAGTTGTGGGTGTGCTAAAATGTGCTCACCGCATGCCGTCCAGCATTAGTTATAAAATGCATATGTGATATGTTTTTATTGCAATATAAGACTTACAACCTACTAACAAACTCTTAGGGGTGATTTGGTTTGTGTGATAGGATTGATAGGATTATAAGCTTTAAATCTCTACCTTCTTATTCATAATCCTCTCACTTCTTATGAATTTAGTTATTTTTTATGCTCCTTAATCACTCAAATGTTTGATTAAATAATCAAGTCAAATTTGGTGTGATTATATAATCAAGCATTTGAGTGACTAAGTGGTGGTTTGGTTTGTGTGATATGATTGATATGATTATAAGCTTTAAATCTCAACCTTTTTATTCATAATCCTTTCACTCCTTATGAATTTAGTTATTTTTTATACTCCTTAATCACTCAAATGTTTGATTAAATAATCAAGTTAAATTTGGTGTGATTATATAATCAAGCATTTAAGCGATTAAGGGGCATAAAAATGGATTAAATTCGTAAGGAGGTGGAAGATTATGGATAAGAATGTGGAAATTTAAAACTTATAATCCTATCAATCGTATCAATTCTATCAAACAAACCAAACCACCCCTTAGAATTCAAGGGCCAAGACATCCCAATAGAGTTATATAGTTGTGAAACTACTCTTTGTTACTCACATGATTTAATTTATGGGGCTAATATTTTTAATTTGACCAAATATATATATTTGGCATTGAGCAGATTATAAGAAATTGAAGAATGCCGACTAAATGTGTATGAATGGAAGGTTTGATATCTTTAATTTACACTATTCTTCCGAGAAAATTCATCATTGTGTTACATAAGCATCGATGAGATTTCAAATAGTAGGGACCATACGAGTTTGTGATGTTGAGAAGTGTCACGCATTGATTGGATTAGAAACGGGTATATTTTTTAAAATAATTTATTTTTAATTTTAAAACACAATTAAGTTAGTATATTATAATGCACTAGTTTGTGCACCCGTGCGATGCACGGTAAGAATTAAAGTAATAAAATTAATTTTAATTATATTATAATTTAAATAATGTTCCTAAAATAAATAAATATATATTTTAAATAAATTATTTTTAACAATTAAATATATATAACTGATTTATTCCTTATTTGATGGGATTTTAAAAATTTTTAGTATATTTCTAACTACAAAATGACTTAAATTAATTATATATATTTTATGTTTATTTATTATTTATTTGTTATTTTTTCTAGAAATATATTGTTTAATAATTGCTTTATTATATTATTTTATTTATTTAATTGTTTTGATATATTTTTTACAATTATAACCGATAAATTAAAAAAAAATAAAAATGCTTAAATGAGATAATAAACAATGCTTAATTTGCTTTATTATTTGTATCATTATAATGCATATTATTAATAGTAAAAATAAAAATATAGATAAAATAAAATATTGATAGTATTAAATATGTGTAGATGACAAAAATAGGAATATAATATTTAAAAATGTTTTTATTGAAAATTCATATTTAACCTCTCCATAATCTATAGCAATAATCACGTGGATAAGCAATTGTAATATATAAATAAATGTTTCTCATTTATGACATATCATTATTTTTATATGAGCATAACGTGTGTATATGTATATATATATAATTATTTAAAAAAATTGATTAATATATAATATTTGAATATTAATTGCAAATGAAATAATATAATTATATAAATTATAGTGTTTCACAAATTCCATTTTGTATAGTCATAACATACAATTTTTATCAATTGGGATAATAAGCTCGTTTGTTTAAATTGAATAAGCATTTTTTATCAATTGGGAAGATTTCTTTGGAGAGGGAGCCAGGGAGGGATCTGATTCCGGGATATAAAGCGCCGCGTAGGGCAAAGCTAAGGAAACATGAAGCAGATGGTTGAGGAAATTATAGTGTTACAGCAAGTTTATACAAATTATAGTTTTTATATATAAAAATAAACTCGTTATGTGAGCCTTTACAATTGAATGTAATATTATAATTAAATGGGTGTAATGAAGTGGGACAGAGGGAATAGTTTTTTATATATTATAATGAGTTTAATTATATACATATACATGCACGATTAGGTTCACGTGAGAAAAAAAATGTGTGTAAGAAATGAGAATGAATCTAAACCATCATTCATCTACAATCAATAGTTAATATAGATCCTGGATGAAAGATGATATTGAAAATTTAGTTGAGGTAATTATTTACAATATCCACCCATAAGGTAATGATTGAAAATGGTATTGATTATAAATCAATGATTATTTTATATTTTTATATTTTTCTTTTATTTATATTTTCATTAATTACTTTTCTTTAATTATATCTATTATTTTATTAATTAATATAGTTTATGAAATTACATATTTCACCGTGTTGCTAAGACTAGGACGACTATGTATTCCAAAATAATAAGTACTTGTTAATATATTAACTTAGTATACTCTCTTCATTTATTAATAAAATTAAATAAATATATAAATGTCTTTTCCAATCTAAGTGCTTTAAAAAGGAGTCGGACAATACATATAAATGGTCTATTGGGTTCATGATTTTAATGAATACGTTTTTTAATTATCATAAATTTTGTTATATTAATTATTGTCACTAAAATTATACTCCCTCCGTCCCGCTAAAAGCGGTCACAAGTGAGTGGGCACGAAGATTAAGAAAGTAAAGTTTTGTGTGTTAAAAAGTAGGAGAGATGTATTTTAAAGGTAAAATTGTTTCCTTTTTAGGAAAGTTGCCACTTTTAATGGGACAACCCAAAAAGGAAACGTGTCCACTTTTAGCGGGACGGAGGGAGTATTTAACTACCAAATTGTCACTCCAATTGATTTGCAATTGATTTGCTTACTGTTTTATATATATATAGATGAGTCAATACTAAAACTTAACCGAAATGTAATATATTAGAAAATAATAAATTTCTACAAATTAAAATAAGGAATAAATCAATTATAGAATTTTGATAAATATTACTATTTCCTTGATATTTTAATTAAAAATTTAATTAATCAAATTAAACCATAAGTTTAACAAAATATATGTTTCAGATTTCATTTTGATTAACATATATAAAAGAAATTCAATTTGATATTTTGTATATAAAATGAAATAATGAATAAATCCTGTTAGCTCGGGTTCGTACACTAAAATCGTGAAAATTGTTGAAAATTAATTGTAGTTTTTGTTACTAATAAAAAGTGGATTATTTGAAAATAAAGAAAATTCGTTAAAAAAATCATAAAATCCAAACTTGTATAAAATTAAGACGAAATGTAAGTTAATCGATTATTTTTCTTAAAAATGTACTCCCTCCGTCTACGAAGTACCTTTCCGGTTTGACCGGGCATGAGTTTTAATAAGTTGTTTGACTTTAGTAGATAGTGTAGTATAAAGTGTATTGAGTGTTGAGTAGTTAGTGGAGAATGTGGTCCACTTTATTGATGATGTGTAAAGTATATTGAGTAGTGAGTGGAGTAAGGGGCCCACATTAATGATGATATATATTGAGTAGTGTGTAGTTAGTGGAGAATGAATCTCACATTATTTGTGATGTGTTGAGTAGTGAGTTGAGTAAGAGATTGCTAAAAATAGAAAGTTAAATGGGAAGCTACTTTGTGGACGAACAAATTAGGAAATATGATAAGCTACTTCGTATATGGAGGTAGTATATTTTTTTTAATCATAGAAACTATATTGTATCTTTACATAAAAATGAC
Organism: Leonotis leonurus; assembly: GCA_026898415.1. NCBI lineage: Eukaryota > Viridiplantae > Streptophyta > Magnoliopsida > Lamiales > Lamiaceae > Leonotis > Leonotis leonurus. The sequence goes on along the minus strand of JAPKLX010000245.1, from coordinate 49,984 downwards.
TAATTTATCATTTGCATCGTATTTCTCATTGATTTAATATATTTGACACATATTAGCATCTATTATTTAATAAGTAGCTACTCTTTGACATGATTTTGTTGCGTTTTTTTGTCTTTTTGTCGAGTTTAGTTGAGTCGTCTTTTAATTTATTTTTCCTTGTTTTGGGTTCGTTTTTATGCTGATATTGTGGTTCTATTATATTGTTTGATATGTGAGAAAAGGAGAAAAAAGATGAAGAAATGAAGTCGAGGAGGTCGAACGGGAGTTTGCTAGGAGTTACGAGCAGAAGACGAGAGGATAAAAAATGCGAGAGCATGACAAAATGCGAAATTGTTATGTTTTGCGCAACAATTTTGTTATGGCCAATTCTAATTCGTTACAACTCTGATTTTGAATTTGTTTGTGACTATAGACTCCTATCGAGATGAGCTTCAGTTCTATGCTTTCTAAATTCACGTTTTATGCACATGCAAGCGATCGTTGGGCCTGTGCCGCAGCATAAATCAAAGACTGGCACCCAGCGCTCGCTGCGCGCCCAATCTGATCACGCTTCGAGAAGTCTTTTATAAAACGCCTATAAAAACTTGCATAACCTATAAAAGCACGAATGTCTTTCACGTTAGAAGGATAAGGTAACTTAACAATCAAATCAACTTTCGCCTTATCGACTTTCACACCCCTTTTAGAAATCACATGGCCAAGAACAATTCCCTCTTTAACCATAAAATGACACTGTTCAAAGTGTAGAACAAGGTTCGTTTCAATGCATCTCTGCAAAACAACATCAAGATTAGATAAACAAGCATCAAAAGAATCACCATGTACTGTAAAATCATCCATAAAAATCTCATGCAATTCTCAATCATATCAGAAAAGATGCTCATCATACACCTTTGAAAAGTACCAAGAGCATTACATAGTTCAAAAGGCATACGACGATAAGCAAAAGTACCAAATGGACAAGTAAAAGTGGTTTTTTCTTGATCTTCTTGGGCTACAAAAATCTGAAAGTATGCTGAATAGCCATCAAGAAAGCAAACGAACTCTTTTCCAGCCAATCTTTCAAGCATCTCGTTAATAAATGGTAAAGGAAAATGATCTTTCATAGTGACATCATTCAATTTTCTAAAATCTATGCACATACGCCAATCGGTTTGAAGTCTCGTAGGAATTGGCCATAACAAAATTGTTGCGCAAAACATAACAATTTCACATTTTGTCATGTTCTCGCATTGTTTCTCCTCTCGTCTTCTGCCCGTAACTCATTGCAAGCTCCCATCCGGCTTCCTCAGCTTCATTTCTTCGTCTTTTTACTCCTTGTTCGCACCTATCAAACGATACAATAGAACACACAACCTTGGCATAAAAACGAACCAAAACTAACGAAAAATAAACTAAAAGATGACTCAACTACACTCGACAAAAAGACTAAAAACGCAACAAAATCATGTCAAACAACTACGTCTCTTTTTATATTAAGATTAATATTTTTCTCTCTTTTCTTTTTTTATTTCCCTTTTTCTCTCTCTTTTTCAAAATTAGGACAAAATATTTATTTATCTATTAAAATTTCTATCTAATAAAGTCCAAGTGGGATTTATAATTCTCTTAATCAGTATAAGATATTTATAAGTAGATAACGCTACATAGATAAAAGTTAGTGTTATCTATGTTAGATTAACTTATAATACTAATAACGATTTTTAATAAATCATAATTTATATGTATGACTATAGTTAACAATTTTGCATCAAGTGTTATTTATATGAAGTTTTATATATTTTTTTTGTAACGGTTAAGAAATAATAGTAAGAATAAACCGTTATTAATAAAATTACACATAATAAAACAATATTAAACTAAAAATTCTTATGAACTAAAATTTTTACGACAACTTGTTTCCGCTGTGGATGTCAACAGCCCAACAAATTCAAAATTTTCAACTCAAAAATGATCATTAATTTTGTGGTAGCATGAAACACTATCATCAAAAGTAAACCTTAGTTTCTAGTAAACATTAATTTTGTGGTAGCATGAAACACTATCATCAAAAGTAAACACTATCAAGAATCATGTCATGAGAAACAAAATAGACTAGCATATTTATTCAAAGAATAGTGCAGTGTGCATCAACTAACAAAGCATAAAACTTGCTACTATTTCATAGTAAACATATTTCAAAAGATAACAAAATAAACTAGCATATATATATATATTCAAACCATGATAGAGCTGAGTCATATGGAATCATGTGATAGAACGCGTATGAGTGACTCATAAATTCTATTGATCCATAGGTTTAATTAATGTTAGGAACCCTCACAATATTTTGTTTTGATGATGTTCTTTCAAAACAAACACTTAGATTTACTTTTATGTTTTGCTTGCTCTAAGCCTGCTTAGATTGTAACAGAGAGATCACTTAATTTAAAAGTGAATCCGATAGGAAGTAAACCTGATTTTAATTCATTCTAGCGGTGTTATGATGTAAAGAAAAGACTATGTCATACAGTCTTATTTATAGATAATCAACTTCTTAAAACAGGTTAGCTGATGGCTAAAATGTAAAGGACCTAAATACTTTAAGTGTATAGTCCTACAGAGGTCATCTGATCTAGTTAGTCTTCTGTTACTTGGAAGAAAAACATGTGAACCTGATTCAAGCAGACAACCTGATAAGGTCATTCAACCTGGACCAGATCACTTCGCTGGAAGTGAACCTGACCTGACCAGCTTGAAGAGTGAACCTATCCCTTACAGTTCACTAAGATGGAGATTATGTGATTTTCGGGTATACAATGAGTCACCTGAAGTTTGCATAGTAATCTGCGCCAAGTCACCAAGATCTTCGAAAAAGGAAATATAATCCAATCAGAGTTCGAGAAAGGAAGGAGAATCAATTATAGATCAAAGATGGAAAGAAATCAATTAGCGTTTTCATTACCAAATCAAAAAGATCTCAAGATTCATTCTCTACAAGGCAAGAGGATCAATTAGGGATTCAAATATGCGATTGACAATCAAGCATTTAATGTTCGCCAATCAAACCAACGATCAAAATTTTAATTATGAGTCTATAAAAGCAGCGAACAAAATCTGGAGCAAACAATGAACATACGCGCGATCATACACGAGAGTTATCATTAAAGTTCTAAGTGTTGAAACACTGCCCATAAATCTACGCAACATTGAAGTGTTCGACGACGAAGATTTCTTATTCCAGAATTGTTCAAAGTTGTTCGTGAATTTAGCCACATCCACCCTCGATTTAAGCCTGTCTTCTCGAGAAGGAGAGTTGGTTTAGTAGTTTTCTAAGTTGATTAACGTGAAGGTATTGTAGCAGATTTATCTACAAGTTGTAAGGGACACGACCATAATTCGTGCACAAGTTTTCGTCTAGTTTTGACTGAAATTTGTGGCTCGTTCACATAGAGTTTAAAGAAGAGAGATTATCCGAGTAGTGGATATTTGACGCAACTTAGTCGTTATCACTCTGGTCAAGATAAATTTATAATCTACACTCTTCACCAGGTTCCACTAGAGGCAAGTACAAGATCGATCCCACAGGAAGTTGGTGGATTCCTCTCTCGATGTCATAATTTGGGGTTTTGAATCGGGTTTTGCCTTGGCAAGAAATGTAATCAAGCAGAAAGTAAATGTTGTAAAAATAAATAACCGAAAAGAAAACACTAAACTAGTTAAATGAGAAAACAACTTGACTTGGGTTAGAATCCTTGAGTCTTGACTGATGTCTTGATCATCGGTGCAAAGTTGTTCGTTGTACTAGCATGTCATTGGTTAAAGGCGAGCATAAGAATGAGGTTTTACTCCTACCACCCAAACACATCACTCAGGCATCCCCCTTTTTAATCGTCACGTAGCCACCGAAGCCTCGCCCAGCATACCTTTTCATTTGTGGGGGAACACAACAACCATGGGCACACCATCTCAGACGCCCAATTAGGGTTACTCATTCCCTATCCCCCTTGTCCAAAATTGCTCCTGGACCAAGCTTACTCCAGCATACCCAAATAAGAATTTGCGGGGAACACATCAACCATGGGCACACCATCTCAGTCGCCCGTCCCATGGCGTCCCCACCTACATCACCATGCTGATCCCTCTGGCTGGCAAGTAGAAAGTCGCTAACACTTGAAATTTTCAGCTCGCAGTTGTAACCTGATCTGAAATCCACTACTCAGCTTTAGATAACAAGATCACTCTTGGTTTCTAGTCTACGTAACTCACAAGAAAGAATTTCCTTGGACAGATCGAGTGAACCTAATCTATCAACCCAAGCAATCTCCCAGCGAGAAAGCTTAATCTCTCTACTTAATTAGTCAAGTAAACTGAAAAGTTGGTATTTGGTGTGTTGGGGGGGGGGGGG
>JAPKLX010000245.1:27467-45497 GCA_026898415.1 Leonotis leonurus | reverse complement strand
TTTGGTGTTTTCCCCCCCCCCCCCCCCCCCCCTCCAACACCAAACCCTGCTCTTTCGGGACCAACAATTAATCATATGAATAATTATTTTTTAATAAATTAAATACACATAAGAGAATATAAATGCAGAATAATTAAATTATACCTTCTCCTACGCAAATCATTCGTTTGTGGAGAAACAATTTGAATCGTCAATCCACATCGATGGAATGCTTCACTTGTTCTCCTCCAATCCAACCATGTAAACTTTTGACCTATTCCAACTCTATTTACTATAATATCGTGTGGGCGAATCTATATAGTAATTTAGGAGAAAAGAAGACCAAAAATTAGAGCGTTGAATACTCTGTATAATTTTAAAAAATAAGAGAATTATTTCTCTTAGTGTTGGCCGAAAATAATAGTGAAAAAGGAAAGAATTTTCGGCCCCTTCAACGTGTCATATTTATAGATATTTTGGGCTAGGTCAACTTGGAGTTTATCCAAAGGTCCATGTTCCACTAACTTTTGAATTCTTCTAAGGTTAATATGTCCAAGTCTTAAGTGCCATAAATATGTATCATTCGACGAAAGACAAGAAACTTTTCTCTTATTGGAGTTAGTAGACAAGTTAAAAGTTGAAGTTAAACATTGTTTAGGTTTTGCAGATTTAGTATACAAGTTGTTAATCAAAGTACCAGAAAAAATATACAAGTCTCTCTTCTTTATAATGACGGAATCATCAAAAGAAACAAAATATCCAACCAAAATAAGTTTATAAACCGAAACAAGGTTCTTTCTAAAACTAGGTACTAATAAAACGTTATGTAAAACTAAAATGGTAGAGGCAAACTGCAGTTCTACGTCTTCCACTGCAACCGCCGCCACTCTCGTAGAGTCGCCCAACAAGATGGAAATTTCTCCGTCTCTAAGTGGTCTGGATCGTAGTAGTGCATGCGAATCACAACAAATATGGTCAGTGGCTCCCGTATCTACTACCCAAGAATGGGAAGAACTAGCCATAAAACATGATGTAACCACTAAAGCTGTAGACATACCTTGACCGCTCACCAACTTCTTGCAAAGCGGACAGTCCGATTTCCAATGTCCTTTCTCACCACACTTGAAACATTTTCCAGTCCCCTCCTTTTTCTTCAAAATCTCACCTATCGCCTTCCTCTTCTTAGCATTATTCGGTGCTCCCTTCTTCTTGCCCTTACCCTTTCTAGGGTTGCTAGAAGAAGTCGGAGTAGTCGATGCTACCAACGCAGTCTTGGGTTGGGATTTCACAATATCTTCCACCATTTGCAGCTCAACCAGTAATTCCGTCAATATATAATCATTTTTGTTCATAATGTAGTTGACCCAAAACAACTCAAAGCTCAACGGTAAGCTCTGACGAACGATATCAATCTGAGACTTTTTATCGATTTTACCACCAAGAGTCTCGATCTCGCTTAGATAGCCTATCATCTCCAGGACATGGTCCCGAACCGATGATCCCTGTGCCATAGAGACTTTCATCACATTGCGTATGGCCACTTGTTTGGCCAACCTGATCTGTGTGCCGAACATCTCATGCAGGCTAAACATGATATTAGCGGATATTTTCATGTTCTCATGTTGATGCGGCAAGGCTTATTTATGGAATCCATAGTATAACACATCGCCATCTTATTAGAACACATCCACTTATCATATTTGGCCCAAGCATTGACATATGCGTTATTAGGAATAACTGGCGAACATGGGTCGTCAAGGACGAACTTAATGTCGTCAGCAGTGAGGACAATTTCCAAATTCCTCTTCCAGTGAATATAATTATCCGTCTCAAGACAATTCATTTCAAGAATCGAGGCAAGTGAATTGAAATTCATGCTTAAAAGAACTGAGAATAAATCAAATAAAATATCATAAATAACATGCTCAAACGCAGATAATCTAAACCTTTTAAAGAAAACATGCTTTGAAAATACTGTTTAAAATAAATCATGCAAGCCATGCAGTATGATCGATTACACAATCAATTTTAAAACGGTTTTATTGGTCATGTAACTCAATAGTCAGAGGTCGCACAGTGCTGCTATAACTGCTAAATTACAGTTAAGCTATTACCATGAGTATGAGACCAAAGAAATTAATTGACTTTAATAATCCCACAGCGGATATCGCCATCAATTAAATTGTTACAGTAATATTAGAGAAATCTTATCACATGAACTGGTAAAATGTGATGCCGCATGGAATCAAAACAAGTTATTTCACGAAAAGACCATCTCATGGAGACCATATGTAATCTTAGCAAATTAATTTAATAAAATGCAATTAGAATTATCCCTTAGTCATTTTAATTTTTAAAAAAAAGTTTTAACATGGATAATCACATATTATGACATGTCTAAAACAATTAAGATATCCATAAAATCATGACATATCAAATTAGATAAGGTTCTCTAAATGAAATTTTAAATCTTCCACATTCTTTGTCTTCATCTAAAATTCAAATTTTAAATTTAAAAACCCAAAAATTTAAAATTCAAATTTCGGAGTCAGAACGGGCTAGCCCCGAACCCGCCTCGTCCGCAGCCGAAGTTGCCGAGGGCCAGCTAAGCGTGGCCGAGAGACCTCGAGCCACTACCAGAACTAAGGCACCTGGCGCACGCTCGGCGGTTGGCCAACGTCTGTCCACCTTCCCCACGTGCTCCCGCGCCCGCGCCATGCCCCGCACGCCAGCCTGCCCGCTCAGCGAGCGTTGAGGCTGGGCCAGCGGTTGCTGTTGTTGTGCCATGTGCTATCCTCCCGCACCTGCCTGGCGCCTTGTGCCGCGCGCCGTGCGCTTGCCCTGCCTGGGCTGCACCGCGCTCTGTGCGCCTGCCGAGGGCCCTCACGACGACACCGTGGCCCGGTTTCGGCCTCCGTTTCTCGTCTCGTTTTTCAATTAGATTTTTCACCCACTCAATTACATAATAAAATATTAAATACATGGAAAAATTCTAATCTAACACAGTTAACCCCCGTGTAATTATATTTAAGCCATAAAACGGGCACCGAAGAATGAATAAACGAATAAAAGCGGTATTAAATCATATAAGCCACGTAATATCATAGATATAATGTTGGAAATTAAATCTAACATCCTAATATCAAATTACAGTCACAGAAAAATAAATAAGAATTAAATTCAATTTATATAAAAAATTAAAATCATGTGACCAACTCTGATACCAATTGATAGAACCCGTATGAGGGGTCATAAATTCGCAAGTTGTGCAGGTCTAATTACTCATACGAATAACTAATTCTTAATACATATAATACACATATGAGAATATAAATACGGAATAATTAAATTATACCTTCTCTTATGCAAATCCTCCGATTGTGGAGAAACGATTTGAATCGTTAGCTATCGAACATCAATCCACACCGATGGAGATCTTCGCTTGTTCTCCTCCAATCCAACCTTGGAAATTTCTAACATATTCCCAATCTATTTACTAGAATATCATGTAGGCGAATTTATCTAGTAATTTAGGAGAAAAGAAGAACAAAAATTAGAGCGTTGAATACTCTGTATAATTTTTGAAAATAAGAGAATCATTTCTCTTAGTGTTGGCCGAAAATAATAGGGAAAAAAGAAGGAATTTTCGGCCCCTTCAATGTGTCATATTTATAGATATTTTGGGCTAGGTTAGAGTTTTTAAGGTGAATGGATAAAATCTCAAATAATAGAACTAATATCCGACTTTAATATCCTCCAATTTCCATCTATTATTCAAATTTAAATTTGAATAATTTAAAATTAATTTTGACTTGGTCAAATCCATAATTTTATTAAATTAATTTTCAAGTCACTTTTGGGCCCAATTAAATTTAATTAATTGTTTGGTCCAATTTAGACTTAAATTAATTAATTTAATTTACTTTAACATCAAATTAATTACTCTATGGAAATGCAATAAAATGTAATTCTATTATAAATATTTATCGACTCCACTATAGAATAAATATTGAACTTATCTTCATCAATTTAAATTACGGATGTAACCCTCTTGTAATTAATTATTTACCGTGTTTAAGATTTACTAAATCCATTAATTAATTGAGTTTGCTGACAACTCACAATTAATTAATATATTTATTCATGAGTGATCCGGTTCAGACCTTAATTATTACATATGGAATAAATTTCAATCGATCGGGTTTCTTATGCAATAAACCTTTCTGAACGTCTCACGTGGATTAAATCAAGGCGTGTCACCGACAACCAAAGATTCTGTACGATTGACAGTTGATCACTTCTAGCTAAGTCAATCACTACCTCTCAAGACATCACTGTTTTGGGTTACAAAATACCCGCAAGCGTAGATGAATCAAAGCAGCGTTTAATCAACCGCTTATACTAATGTCATCGTCACAAATTAAAAAATGAACTAATTTACGAGACCTCGTTCTAAGTATCAGCACGTATAACTTATCCCACTGTGAAACCTCTCAATATGTATTCGCAAAGCATGTGTATCAGCTTATACATATAAATATCATTTTGCGGGCTAAGGTTAGTTCTCGCATCAAATGATATCGCAGTCTTTACTGACTAGACTGTCCAAGTCTGTTTAGACAGTGACTTCATACTACAAAGGAGCCGACTATGTTACCTTCTGTGATCATCGATCCACCACACAGTCTACAATTGTAGTAAATGAACTTGTTTGCAATTCAATATATAATAATAAATAACAAACCAATGATACAAATATTTATTCTCATTAAAATAAAACGTAAAACAAGTCTGATACATGGTCTAAGCATAAAGTAAGCTTTGAGGTATACAAACTCTAACATCATGAACAATTGGACTAGGGCTACACTCAGTTGATAATTGCAACTAACTGGAATATTAGTGTTCATGTCAGGGACACCTCTAACCCGTCTTGACCTTAACTGGCGCTCAAGGTATTACCGTCGTAGTTACAAGTGAGGAAATCATTCATATCATTAATATCTACTTTCCCAACTATCCATATATCTGTTAATGTTAGAGATAATCCACCTCATTTCACAATCCAAGATACATCAATCAAATTTCACTCAATACAAATGCCAACATATCAAACTAGATTAATCAAGGGACATCAAATTGTGCAACGTATATTTCAAAATACCAAAAAGACTATAATTTTAAAAGAAAACTCTAGCTAGTAGAATCAAGACGTTCAACAAATTGTTTTTAAATTTTCGCCAAAAATTAGCGAGGTGAGACCAAACTTGCGAGGCACCATTAAACTTTCAAAGCCCACATGAACTTTATAACCATGAATACCTGACATTTTCTTGAGTGCCGAAAACATATTCTTATCGAGACTATAAACTATGAAATTTGATCCACAAATAAGCAAAATCTCTCTGTTTGGACATATCTACATTTGGACTCTTAAGTATTTTGACATTTGTTCGAACTTAAGAGGAGGAGTAACAACGACAATTTTCAGCCATGTCATTGAAGGATAGAGCCAAGACGTGGTTCATGTCGTTGACACCTAATTTGCTGCAGAATTGGAATCAGGTATGCGAAAAGTTTATGTCGAAGTGGTACCTAAATCAGAAGACTCAAGAGGTGAGGTCACAACTAGTGACTTTCACGCAGATGAAGGAGAGCCTCTTCACAAGGCTTGGGAAAGATTCAAGGGCCTCCAGATGCATTGCCCCCACCACAATCTCTCTCCAGAGCTGCTCAACCAGTTCTTTTACGAGAGCCTCCACCAGAACTTTCAATACATGGTGCACAATGCAGTCGGAGGAGATATTGGGAATAGGACTGCAGAAGAGCTGACTGAGATTTTCGAGAATATGGCTGGGAATTCCCAACAAAGGAGTTCGAGAGGTTTGAAGAATAATGTTAATGAAGCTACATCAAGCAATGAAATGGTGAGGCAGTTGGCGGAACTCACGAGGCAATTTCAAGCTAATCCGGACTTCGGATGAGGAACCAAGGAGAATTGCGGGGAATGAGACTTGTCGCATATGCGGAGAGTTTGGGCATAGTGCCAATGTGTGTGCTAATGCATTTGAGCCGCAAAAGGAGTAAGAAGAGCAAGTCAACGCTCTTCAAAACTTTCAACCACGACCGAAGTTCTATCCACATTCGAACACGTACAATCCAGGCTACCGGTATCATCCCAACTTCTCGTGGAGGCAACAAGCACCGCAAGGGCAAAAAATGCCACCTCAGTAAGGGTTCCAACAATTTCCACCACAACAACACTATACACCACCACAGCAGCACCAAAGTCTACCTCAGGGCCCGCCCAAATTGTCAGTACAAAGATAATCTGAACTAGTTCATTCAAGCCAACCACCAAAGATTTGAGATAGTGGAGGCATCCATGAAACGGATGGAGACTCAAGTCGGGCAACTAGCGGGGACTGTTGGAGAGCATGTTTAGATGAACAAAAAGGAAAAGCTTTCAAGTCTGCCAAAGCATGCCCAAGCAGTTACAATGTTGAGAAGTGGGAATCCTGTTGATAACAAAGTGCAAAAGTCGGATGATGAGCCGAACGAGAAGAAAGATCAATTAGGTACCCTAAGGGGATCATAGAGGACATCCTTGTTAGAGTAGGGGATTTGATCGTACCTGTTGATTTTGTCATTCTTGATGTTGGTGAAATGCATGAATCGGGTAATGAGCATACTATTCTTTTAGGAAGACATTTTATGGCAACTTCTAATACACTTATTGATGTTAAAAATGGAAAGTTGCAAATGACTGTATTAGGTGAAACTATTTCCTTGCCTGTCAGGGAAATTTCCCCTCACCTCGTGTAAAGTTTAACTGATAACTGTTCTTCCATCGATACTATTGATGTCTTGGCCGAGATGGTCTTTTTGTAGGAATCTGATGAAGATGAGGATACGGATGAGAGTGCAGATAGTCAAGAGGAGGACCTACTCCTCGACTCCAGTGTGGGGGTGTTGGAGGTCTTAAAAGGAGAAGATGTGAAAGAACCGATAAGCAACCCGGTTGAGCTTAAGGAGCTACCTAAGCACCTTAAATATGTATTTTTGGAGGATGGATAAACGAAGCTAGTAATCATCTTTGCTGAGCTGACAGTGGAGCAAGAAGAGGAGTTGGTAGAAGTACTCAACGCAAACAAGAAATCATTTGGTTGGAGCCTTGCAGATATCAAGGGGATAAGCTCGTCGATGTGCATGCATAAGATTGTTCTTGAAGAAGGAGCAAAAAGCCATTCTGTGACGGCCAAAGGAGGTTGAACCCCAACTTGGTAAAGAAAGAAATCCTTAAGCTTCATGCTGAAGGATTGATCTACCCGGTTGCCGAAAGTGAGTGGGTGAGCCCCGTCCATGTTGTACCAAAGAAGGGAGGCATCACAGTGATGACTAATGAAAAAGGGGAGATGGTGTCAACTAGGCTAACTACCGGTTGGCGAATGTGTATTGATTATAGGAAATTGAATGCGGCTACCCACAAAGACCACTTTCCTTTACCTTTTATTGAGCAGATGCTAGATAAATTAGCAGGGCATGAATATTATTGCTTTCTTGATAGTTTGTCTGGTTATTATCTGGTGGCAATAGCTCCGGAGGATCAGGCAAAAATGACTTTTACCAGCCCCTTCAGCACTTATGCGTATAGGAGGATGCCCTTCGGTTTGTGTAATGCTCCAGGAACCTTTCAAAGGTGCATGCTTTCCTTTTTCTCTGAAATGATTGGTGATTTTATAGAAGTGTTTATGGATGACTTCTCTGTTTTTGGCAATTCATTTCATGATTGTTTAAAGAAAATTGACCTTGTTTTGAAGAGATGCATTGAGTGTAACCTAACTCTTAGTTGGGAAAAGAGTCACTTTATGGTTACCAATGACATTGCGTTGGGTCATGTTTTCTCTAGTATGGGAATAGTCGTTTATAAGGCTAAGGTGGATGTGATTGAAAGATTACCTCCACCTGTGAATGTTAAGGGGGTAAGGAGCTTTCTCGAGTATGCTGGATTCTATAGAAGGTTTATTAAAGACTTTTCTAAAATAAGTCAACCCTTGTGTCACTTGCCCAGGACGTTCCCTTTCTATTTGATGAAAAGTGTTTGCATGCTTTCAATACTTTGAAAGAAAAACTGATTTCTACTCCAATAGTTGTTTCTCCTGATTGGTCGAAGCCATTTGAGATTATGTGTGATGCTTCGGATCTTGCTATAGGTGCTGTCTTAGGACAACATATGGATAACATGCTATGTGTAATTTATTATGCTAGTTTAACTTTAAACGAAGCACAAGTTAATTACACAACCACTGAAAAGGAAATGATAGCAATTGTGTTTGCCTTAGACAAGTTTAGGTCATACAACATAGGGTTGAAGGTTATTGTACATAGCGACCACTCTGCACTTAGGTAATTGCTCACCAAATCTCAAGCTAAACCTAGGCTCATTAGGTGGACTTTGTTGTTACAAGAGTTTGACTTGGAGATTAAGGATAAGAAGGGTAGTGACAACCCTGTTGCTGATCATCTATCTAGGTTAGAAAACATAAAGGATTCGTTGATTATGTTTAAGCATGATAAAATCCCTGATGAATTTCCATATGAGCATGTCTTTGCAGTCTCTTCTTTCCTGTGGTATGCTGATATTGTTAATTACTTGGTCGCAGATAAGCTATGTGATGATCTAACCTCACAAGAGAACGTGAGATTTCTGAGATCTTGCATGTATTACTATTGGGAGGACCCATATCTTTTCTGTGTAGGAAAAGATGAGGTGATTATAAGATGTGTACCAGAGGAGGAGCAACAGAGTGTACTATCACTTTGCCACAAAACAAAGTGTGAGGGACATTTTGGAGGTCGTAAAACCGCCTTTAAAGTCCTCCAGTCGGGTTTGTATTAGCCATCTTTATATAAAGATGCACATTCATACTATGCTTCATGTCATAGGTGTCAAAGGGTAGGGAATATAAGCCATAGAAATGAGATGCCTTTAGTTAATAATCTTGTTGTTGAGATTTTTGACGTAGGGGAGATTGACTTTATGGGGCCATTATACTTCTTGCTGTAGATTACGTGTCCAAGTGGGTGGAGGTGATACCCACGAGGACATGTGATGCTAATGTTGTTCTGAAGTTCGTGCAGGAAAACATTCTTAATAGGTTTGGATTCCCAATAATGGTGGGAAACACTTTTGTAATAAGCTTTTCGAGAAGCTTATGAAGAAGAATGACATCAAGCATAAAGTGGCGACTCCTTACCACCCTCAGACATCTAGATAGGCTGAAACGAGCAACAAAAAGATAAAGGGGATCCTAGAGAAGACAGTTAAACCTTCAAGGAATGATTGGGCTCTTAAGCTCGGAGATGTGTTATGGACATACTGAACCGCCTTTAAAACGATGTTAGGTATGAGCCCATATCGTTTGGTGTATGGAAAGGCGAGCCATTTACCCATGCAGATCGAGCATAAGGCCATGTGGGCGATCAAGTAGACGAACACGGAGTTGCGAAAGGCAGGAGAAGAACACCTTCTTGAGATGGCGGAGCTCGAAGAGCTAAGGAATGAGGCATATGAGAATGCCAAAATTTATTAAGAAAATGTGAACACACTTCATGATCGGAAGATTTTAAGGAAGGAATTAAGAACGGGAATGAAGGTTCTCTTGTTCAACTCTCGGCTTATGTTATTTCTGGGCAAGCTCAAATCCCGTTGGAGTGGCCAGTTTGAGATCAGGAGGTATTCCCTTATGGTGTAGTCGAGCTTCTCAATACACGTACAAATGAGACATTTCGAGTGAACGGGCAAAGAGTGAAGCTGTATTTGGAAGGAAAGATTCATGGACGAAGGGAAATCGAGGCTCTAGTTTTCGATGATGCAAGTGTTTGAAGGATATTGAAAGGTGTCAAGCTCAAGACATTAAACGAGCGCTTCGTGGGAGGCAACCCACGTGTAACACTTTTAGTTGTTTTTCTTGTTTTATTTTCATTATGTTTTCTTCATTCTTAGTTATTCGAGAGTCTGATAAGAGTTTAACATGTTGTAGGGAAGTACCAGAGGAATGGGAAGTCGAGAAAAGAGTCCAGAACGAGCAAAGTATAGAGCGAGCGTGGAGCCAGCGGGCGCTGGGTTGCAGAAAATGGATGGGCAGAGAGCTCGGGCCAGCGATCGCTAGCTACCCAGCGCTCTCTGGGTTTCAGGAAAATAGGGGGAGAGAGAGGCATAGCCAGCGACCGCTAGATGCAGACTTTCAACAGGGACATAAGGCATAGCCAGCGACCGTTGGGAAACTTGCGGCTGCTGACCTTGAGTATGTTGCACGATTTAAACCTTTTTCCATCCTTTTTCCCCACTTTAAACATTCCTTCTTATTTTTCCCCTTCTTCCACACGAAAACCTAACTTTCAATTCACCCAAATCCCTCTTCCTACATAAGAATTTTATTCTTAAACCTTCAAATCTTGCTTAACCAAATCATTATACACACTTCTATCCATAAATTTCTCAATTCCATCCACACAATATTAAAATCCCCAAATTCTCAATTTCCTCCCAATTTCTTCCAATCTCTTCCATATTTCCTCCATAACTCTACTTCTCCACACCAAAACCACATCCAAACTCAAAATGCCGAAGAATACCAAATGAAGAATTGAATACCAAGCACCCAAAGAGGAAGAGGAGATGAATCCCGAAGCTCCTCCAGAGAACATTCAATGAGTCTTTCACAAATGCAATTTTCCCATATATAAACACGTCATAGGTCAAATTTATTTGCGTTTACGTGCTTTACTTTAATCAATTAATCGACTAAATGTTCATTCTTAACTTCGTGCTTATTTTAAAACCTTGGGTTTGTTAAAGCTTGCTGATAGTGATGATTTAGAAGGTCCTTATGATCTTTGTGTTGAAATGATTTCAACTTTCGAGTTTGGAGATGGACATAATTCTTTCCGTTGTAGGATTTTAGACACTGACGTATCTGTTACAAGATCTATAATGCATTTTGTATTTTGTTTTACCTCGCCAAGGGGGGCAGCTACAAGAACTCCTAAAGAGTTTAATCCTGTAGCTGCATGGTATGATCTGAACGGGCTCTATAACTGGATCCCGACTAGCACCCCTAGTGGCTTCATTAGGGATGATGCCCGTTCCCTTTTCAATAAGTTCTTAGCTTATAATGTATCAGGAAAGGAGCAAGCCAACAAGATAAATACCAACGAGTGTTTTCTCCTATTTGCTGCCAAGAAGGGGAAGAAGGTATGCATTTCATCCTTCATCTGGACCTAGAACACCATCCTCAACTCCATCGACAATCGTTTCCAATCCATGGACACCCATATATAATCCATCGACACATGTGTCACCTCGCTCGAGGAACAGTGGTCTCGATGGACGGGACTCCATCCCCAGCCTCCTTCATCTTGAGCATTTGTACGTTAGCTTGCTTATTTGATCACTTTGTGTTGATGAGTATTGGTTGTTAACATGTGAGCCTCATATGTGATATGAATTGTGGTAAACTTAGATTAGTTTCGATTCTTTATTGGGCTAGGTTGTGTGGTTAAGATGTTTAAGTGGGGCATGTTGCTTTGCTAGTTGGCATGTATATCGATCATGATTCGGATTCTGAGTGACTACTCCTTAGAGTTTATGTGTTTGGTTTCCCTTGAATTATAAAAAAAAAAGAATAAAAGAGTGTTAACTCTTTAAAAAAAGTAAAGTAATAAACGGTAGAAGGGCGTGAATGAGTAGACGAGTCGAGTTCGTAGGTTCTACTCCACTTATTTTAGATAATGAGCATGAGAAACCACATCGGGGTACTCAATGTGATCCATTTATGTTTACACCCGATGACTATGCCCTTATGCGGACTTGCTCATTTTTTTCAAAAAATTTAGGGGGAACTGGATATGTGAATGATATGGAGATGTGAGATGTTTGTATATTGTGATCATGTGCATGTTGATGAACTTAGTAACGGGCAACACTATGTCTTGATCGAGTGACCAAATACGATTGAGAATTAAGTCTAGTCTGAGTCTTATGATGAAGGTATGCATGGTGGTAGGGCTTGCGTGTTGATTTTCCTCCTTTCATGTGTAGGAAAAGTGTTTCCCAAATTTAAGATTTCTCTTGCAGCTTGCTTCTGAATCTTCTCATAAAATACACAACAATCAAGAGGTTGAGATTCTAACATTCGATTCTCAAAACCATAAATATGGAATGTCTTGATTGAGTAACCGAATACGATTGAGAATTGAGTCTAGTCTAAGTCTTGTAATGAAGGTATGCATGGCGGTTGGGCTTGCGTGTTGATTTTCCTCCTTTCATGTGTAGGAAAAGTGTCTCCGAAATTTAAGATTGCTCTTGCAGCTTGCAGCTGAATCTTCTCACAAAAAACACAACAATCAAGAGTTTGAGATTCTAACATTCGATTCTCAAAACCATAAATATGGAATGTCTTTTATATACAAAATAATGATCGCAAGGTGTTCGTCAAAATACATGAGAGAGTCTTTAATGCTGATAGACAGGCGTTAGAAATGGAGGGTTTAATTGCATCAACTTATAAACGTTGGGGACTGATTTGAACAAAATCTTACCATAGGATGTTATCCGCCAGAGGGGTGTCTATCTTAAGGTGTTATTTGCTACTTTTCCCTGAAAACAAATGACACCATAACAAATGATTCCACAACCACAATATAAATTATTCTTCTCATTGGACAATAGAGATTAAAAATTGGACTGCGAATTTGATAGTTCCAAGATAAATTAATAATTTCATTATTCACCAATGAGTGAAGAGAGTATTGATTCAACATACTGGAGCAGTTGAAAAAAACTCAATAATTGTGCAGACTTGCACTTTTTTATTAAAAAATATTGGAGATGGGTATTGATAAATTGTTTGCTATCAAACAGAGAATGTCATTAATCAGTAACGCGCCTGAATCTCAAGAGTGATTTTACAGGAAGTTTAAAGAGTATTTCTTCAATCAATGCTTGAGGTAGAAGATGAGAAGTTTGTTGATAGCGGCACATTTGGTTGTTGGCTCCCATATTTTGTGTGGTATACATCAATGTTTTAAAAACCGGACCGGTTATCGAACCGGTCTCGTAAAAGAGTCACTGGGTCACTGGTTCAACCGGTTGAACCGTATCAAAAAAACCGGATGACCCGTAATATATATATTTATATATATATAAATATATACACACTATTATATTTTAAAATATATGAATATGAATATTTTAAATAAAATTTATACAAAAATAAAATTTAATCTTACAATTTTTTACATTTAATGAACTAATAGTTATTAATTATTAATATTGCTAACAAATATACATATAGGACAAGATAATATTTTAAAAATTTATATGCAAAAATGTTGTATAGGATCATATGAAAATTATTAATGTCTTTTATAATAATTTTAAAGTTTAATAATGATAATTTTAATAATTTTTTAAATCAAATAAAAATAATATTAGGAGTTTAAATATTTATATAAAACAAATATAATACTATGTTAAGTTTAATAATTTAATCTAAATATATAAAATCTCTTATCTAGCTGAGATGGTTACAAAATTGGTCATTGTTATGTGATATCAAGGGTTCAAACCCTAACTCTAACATTTTTTCCAAAAAAATTTTGAGAACAGGGTTCCCGGTTCACCGGTTCTAGCCGGTTTTGACCGGTTTTTAGCGGTTCGCACTGGGTCAATTGAATGACCCCAAAATTACATAATCGGACCGGTTACTTGGCCGGTTCGCGGTTAAACCGGTCGAACCGGCCGGTTCGCGGTTAAACCGGTCGAACCGGCCGGTTCGGTCCGGTTTTCAAAACATTGGTATACATAGACGATTTTGCTTATATATATAGGTTTTCTTCTTAATATATTTTAATGATGGCCTATAAAAAATTCCCCTAAAATATGTTTCTCTAATTTATTTTCTAATTAATTAATTATTTTAGGTTATTCATTGTTGAAATGATTAATTAAAATTAATCTTTTAAGAACATTGATAGGGTATAATATCAGCACTACTTTTCCAACGAGAAGAATAAGTTCATTATTAAAGAAAGATACCTTCAGAAGATGAACTAGACTCTGACACACGCAGAAGTAAAGAAAGGTACGAGGATCTTTGAGTTCTGGTTAGTATCCAGAGGATGGGATCTGAGCTGTTATCACCTCTGCATTGGGTCATTGCTGGAATCTGCTTTTAGAGGTCTGATTCTAGGGGTATGCAACATTTCCAGTACTGCCCGACATGTGTCAGTCCCGTATCAGACATGTGTCAGAGTTATAGAAATATGTGGCAATAGCATCTATCTACCATAGCGGGGACCATTACAACGTGGTAAACCATGATTGCTCGATGTTCATTTACACATACTATTTACACCTAGTACGTCTGAGGTATATTAATAATTTACCCTATATATACCTAGATATATATATTCTCTTAAGTCTAAACAAGCTGACTTGAGCGTCAGAGTGTCTTCTTGGAAGACTCCCAACCCTTACTCTGGTCTAATTTTGCAGGCCTTGCCCGTGACTTTAGGATCAAGCTATTCTCGTACTCAAGCTACATAGTTTGTTGAAAGGTATGAACTCCAAACTCTTGGAGTCTTCATTAGTTTTTCATATTATTTTGTTGAATACTAATATTTAGTCTAACAAATATGTTTTGTAAAGAAAATATTTTAAGAATGATACAGAAAAATCTGGAAAAGTAAAAAAGATTTTAATCTAAGAATATTTTATTATAAAAATTAGTTATTTTAACTTAAGGCTCAACTAAATGCTCGATTAAAGGCTCGATAGAAAACTCATGAAAGGTTTGGTAATATGCTTGTGAACAAACGAACTTGAACATGTTCATGAGTAGCTCGGTTCGAGCTCGACCTCACGATAAAATTATTGAGCTCAAAATTATTTGCGAGTTCCACTCGTTTACTATCGAGTTGAGCTCCCAATGAACTTTTCTTTAATCGAGCCTCGAATAGCTCTCGAGTAGCTCTGTTCGTTTATAGCCCTACCGCCACATCGTCGCTTCTTCTTTAACATCTCGATTACATCACAATTGTATTATTTTTCATTCTCTGTAAATCTTAAGCAGTCACAAGTTACTCACCGACGACGCGATTGGCGGTTCAACGCAACTAATTCTTGAATGACTGAGATGGTAGGGGAGCTATATTCGTGATGTGGCAAAGGGTGCTATGCTGAAAATTTGTCAATGACAAAAACTAAACAAATTTTAAAATTTTCCGACGAAGGATGCTTCAGCTGACTCTAGCACCCTTAAATCCGCTCATGATGTAGTCTAATTATAATTCAAATTCTGAATCTTTACATTTAGAATATTTTAGATAATAAATTATTAAACTTATTTTATAAATTTAATTTAAAAACAAATATATATATATAAATTATATAAAATTGACACAATTAAAATAATTCATAAAAAATAAAACATAAAATTTATAATAATAAAAACATACAAAAAGTAAGTGGATTTCATCAAATAAAACTAGCACATCGATAGTACTCATTATTATTAAGGGTTTTCATTTTGAGATGTTTGTAGGTACCGAAAAAATGAGGCTAAGTTTATGGGTGACACTAACATTAGGTGTCTCAACTTTTAAAAATAATCAGTACTCGGTTATCCAGTAATGAACTGGATACCGATTTATAAAATTAAATATTAAAAAATATATTTTATATTTATTAAAAATATTATAAAATATTTAAATATTCTAAAATAATTACAAATTAAATTTAATTATATTTATATTGGTTTAAATTAATATTTTTAAGATAAAAAATATTTTAAAAAAAACATCGGTATCTTAACCGGTTCTACTGGTTAACCAGTACCGAACCGGTCAGTACCCGATTAACAGGTAAAAAAACCGATTTCGGTATCGGTTCCTAGAATTTAAAGTTTTTCGGTATCGGTTTCACACCGATTGACACCTCTATCCAACATTATCATACCAATTGACACCATATTATTGAATGATCAAATATATTTAGATAAAATTTTATATATTTATTATTTTAAATAATATTAATCAAAAATATATGAAAAATATGAAAATACCATCTTAAATTCTCTACAAAGAGTAACATATTGATGTATTTTGAAGAACAATAAAATTTCATCTGTTTTCTCACCTATTTACCTATATATAAATTTTATTTTATTTATAAATTATTTTATTGTTTACATTTTTTCAAGTTGTGAATCCAAATAATTTCCCAATATGTAATGTTGGTTTATTTATTGATTTTGTAATTTATTATTTAATGGTTCTATTTGTAGTGTAGTTTATTTCGTTTCAATTATATATAGTTTTCATATATATTTTGTATTGAACTAGTTTGTGCACTCGTGCTATGTATTGGGAAGCCCACGAATTTATCTATGTTTTAATGATGTTTCTCGAAACTACACTTAACCATTTCAAAATATCTAAAACCAAGCTATCAATATCATCTTTTAAGGAAAAACTTAAATATGAAAGGAGCAGATTGTCTATTTTACAACCTGTATTATCCTTCTAATGTTTTCCTGGACATATTGATCACTAAATTGACAAGTACCTCTTTATTTGTATAGACAGCTGGTTCATGTTAAGAACAAATTGTTTTTGTGAAAATAACGATCTGTCCTTAATACTTTGCAGCTCGCTGTCCATTTTCACTTGTCATGGTTTTAGGGTATGTTTCTATATAATAGATTTTTAACAGATCGAAATTGTAAAAAGGTAGTTTGAGTTTTCAAACTCACTTATAGAAATGATCTGTCTTTCTAAAATTGACAACAACTACAATGTAAAAAGAACAGATGGTTAGAAAAACTATCTGTCCTATAGGTTAAGCTGTTTCATAAGGATAGAATTATTTCTTTGATCATCTCGAAGAAGACAATCTTAAAGAGTAGATGGATTCAATTATACCAGCAGCTCGCTGTCGAATAACATATCGTTCTGTCAAAAACGATCTGTCCTTAGATGTTGTTGCTGCCATCAAGAGATAGTCAATGGATAAACAAAGGAGTTAATTGGGTATCAAACCAATTAGACATGAGAAGCAGCTCAACTTACATATCGTAGGAAACGATCTGTTGAACCAAAGTCAAGCTTGCTGCTCCTCACCGTAACTATGGTGGACTGCCGACATACCTATATTTGTCATAAGTCAACCACTCAGTATGATGTCACATCAAAGGGTATATTTTGAGTAATAAAGTACGAGAATATCAATTTAGATGTACGGAGTATCATTCCAAGTATGGTAAAACACTGGGGAAACGCGTGAAAGTGGAACAAGACGCATTACGGGCGGCGCGTGTAACATCAACACTGCCATGCATTTAATGCAGCCATTAATGTAACGAAGTAGGACACTTTTCTCTCTAACGGATAGTTCCAGTCAGGTTCTATACATACCACCTTCACTTCCAGAATTGAGTACGATAATTCAAGCTTTCAAATCTGCCATTACTCTGCTCAAATTTCTTCAAGCTCTCAACGTTCAAAACACTCCATCATCAATCAAGAACTCTCTCGAGTGTTTACTTTGTTTGAAGGATATATTTTGGAAACTTGTTTTACAAAATAAAATTTAGGATCTAGTTGTAATCCTAGATAGTAGTTTTCTATCTTTAGAAAAAGAAGTATAATCACAAGAAATTATCTAGTGTTGATAATTCTTGTGGCTCGTATATTGTAGTACCCCGAAATACTGTAGCTGTAATTAAATGATGATTAAAGCTTAATTAGGGCATTGCATCCTTAAGAGAATATTTTTATGAGATTAAGAAGAGTTTTAAGAACCTATTATATGATTTAGAAGAAAGAATTACGATTATTTCGTTAAGAAAGAAAATGGAATTTATTAATTCCATATTAGAAATAAAAGAAAGGGATCGAGATAGAATAAACTCAGACGAAACATACCCCTCAGAAGAGAAATTTTTTATCTATTAGATAACATAGAAAAATGGAATTAGAAATTTCATT
>JAPKLX010000245.1:0-17467 GCA_026898415.1 Leonotis leonurus | reverse complement strand
TCTTCCAAGTTAGTTAAGTCATGGCCTAATCTCTTGGCTAAGATAGGTTTAAGAAATTGGGCTGTGACATATATACTCAACGAGTAAAAAGAAATGAGAAAGTTTAGTGGATTATGGATCTAGTTCTTGATCGAGCCGTAGACGTAGGGAAAGTTTATCCCGAACCACGTTAACTAATTGCGTTCTTTTATTTTTTATTTACTTCATTCACCATCTCCTTTATACTCTTCATTTAAAACAGTTGGTTTATTCATTAACAAGAGCATTAACCACTGAATTCCGCACACACAACATAAATTGAGTTTAACTCATAAAGTTACTCTTAATCTTTGTTTTTCACTACATAAGGTTATACTTGAGCAAGATTAACTCTTTCTACCAAGAAGAATTTTACTTGCTACCCAAGCTATCTTAAATATTAAGTGTGCTTAAGCCTTATAACTTAATCATAAACGAGAAAACCTAAAAAGTTTGAATTGGTGTATTCCCCCCAATACACCAATCTTGTTCTTTCGGGACCAACACTATGCACCAAAATATTTTATTTATCAATAATTTATACATAGATATATTTAAATAAATCATAAATACCGTTATCAGATCTTAATCGGTAGTTTTAGAATCGTAATCATAATTGGTAGTTCTATTCCAAATCAAGACTCTTTAGAGAACAGTTTAGTTACAGTTTCAAAATTTTACAACAGTGACCAGTGATCTGAAATAGTAATTTCGATTTATATTACTTGATTCAACTTATTTCAACAATAACTTCCATTTATTTTACTTGATTCAATTTATTTCTTATTTTATAAAGGGGTCATTTTTTATTAATTTATAATACACATTAAAACTTATAAATATGTTAATAATAAAGAAATTTATATTTTAATTCTGTCTTTGGAATACAATAACACTTTATAATTTTATATAATAATATCAAAATATTTTATTGTTATTTTGTAATCACCATAGTTTTAAAATTAACAAATAAAATAATATTAAAATCTCAAAAGTTAAATGATGATATACATAAGTAAATAATCATAATAATTTTAAAATTTTCATATATATCAGTATAATTTTTTAAAACGATTCTTTGTCAAAACTGTAACCGTTCTACATGGTTCGATTCCAAACCGTGAACCGTCATAACAAACGTATGATTCTGATTTTAAATTTTTAGAACGGTTAGGTTTCAAAGTGTAATTGTTAACACCCCCTACTTATGTAATTTTACAAATTTTAATTGGTTTAAACAATAATAATAAATTTGATATAATAAAATTGATCACATATCATATCAATAAGTGTGTTACGATTTCCGTAGTTTGAGTAAATTTTTAATTAACATTGATCTATATATAATTGATCTCACATTTATAAATAAATATGCAAATGTATACACATTAAGTAAAGACCAATAGTTCTTTTTATAATTTTAAAAATAATACAGTACAAAAATAAAATTATATAACTATTTAAACATATGTGTAAATTAAAAAAATAATAATCATAATACAGATAGTTGAAGTCATTATTATTTGTAGTTATATTTTGTTATGAAATTTTAATTTTTGTTATGTAATAAAAAATATTTGACCTACTTTAATATAACGAATTATTAATTTAAAGTCAACTACAAAATTATTATTCAATTTGATTTATGATAATATAAATTTTTATAATAGTTATTGCTTGAAAACTTATTTTAATATATAAATCATATTAATATTAAATAAAATTTTAATAAAATTAGTTATTACAACATATACAATATTTTTTTTTTATAATTTTTATATATTATAACTCTACTAATAATTATATATTATTTAATTTTAATGATATATCTATTTTAATAATATATTATCTATGAATTAAATTAAAATTTCCATAATTAATATTTATATAAAAATATAAATAATAACAAAATCTTCAATATTAATAGTATGTTGAAAAAATATAAATATAAATATAAATATAATGTTACATAATCCATTTAGAAGCATTTTATATGTACAGATTATATGTATGAGATATGTATAAATATATATATATATATATATATAATTATTTTCAATTTATTAACTTATTATAACTTTTTTTTTATTAAATATATTTTTATATATTTTATATCAAATTAAAAAATTTGTCGAGATCTTTAATTTAAGATGCATATTACAAATATTTATACAAACGAAATAAAATAATTTTAGGGGGAAAATGTTAGAGGAGATAGAAAATAAAAGTAGTTATTTGTTTAAACTTTAAAAATTATTTAATTTGATATATTTAATATTTATATGATTTTTGTCATTAAAATTGAAATTTATGATTTATGTTATATATATAGATTTATTTTGTATTAAAGTATTAAATTTTACAAAATAGTCAAAGTAATAATAGAAAAAATATGTAGTCTTAATAATTAGTTTAATATATGTGATTATGAAATTTTAATAAATTATTTGTAAATGTGATTTAATACATTATCGTTTTCAATATATACAAATTGAATTTAATAATTAATTAATATATTTAATTATAATTACCCTCAAATTTTAAAATAATTACAAAATCACCACTCAAATTGATTTGAAATTGAATGCTTCCTTTATATATATATATATATATATATATAGATTGATTAATTCGTTGTTTTCGTTAAGTTTATGAAATAATTAATTACTGTAATTATAAATTACAATTTTTATATAGTTAATTTATTTTAAATTTATGTATTGTAAAAAAGAATAATTTTTATTGTAAATAACAAATTAAATTTTGAATTCTAGGTAAAACGTGAAAGAGAGAAAAAAATAATATTTTATTTAAATAATTAGATCAGGAAAATTGTAATTATATAAGCATAGATGTAAATGAATCAATGATGCATGTTGTTATTAGTCAATAAAATATAAATTAATATTTTCGTAAACCGACCCACCAATGTTCCACCGTAAAAATATTACCCGTTGACCCGATATGCGAAGACTGAACGAGTCAAAATCCAATGCATCTCTCTTCTTCTCTCTCTCAATCTCTTCATCCTACCACCATAGATTTTGGTGAATTAGCAATGACCAATTCCTCCCCATTTCCCTGCTCTAAGCTACCTTCAGTTCCTTCTTCTTAACCGCACAATTTTATTTTGTGGCGGCGTACTTTTTTTTTCTTTCTTTTTTGTTGATTGAAATCGCAAAAAGCAATCACGGCTTTACTTGAATCCCTCGATCATCTATTCCAATCACCAACCATTCTTCATCGCCGGCCTACCAATATTACGGTGGACGGAAAGCATCAGATTCCTTCCCCACACGGCGGTAGGGGTGCCTTACCCTCCGAAGGCGGCTCCCCATCCGATCTTCTCTTCCTCGCCGGCGGCGGCTCTTTCATTTCCCTTACCGCCTAACTTTTAACTTTCCTTTTCATGTTTTTGTATATCATTATCGGCTTTATTTGATTTTTCATTAACTGCCATATTCCTTCAATTTAGAGAGTGAGTGATATATTAGGTTGTAGATATGGTGTCTGTGTTAGAGAGTAAATTGACTATAAAGAGGGTGGCAACAGTGGTTTCCAACTACCAGGAAGAGAATGCTTCTGCCGAGGACCTTAAATCTATAGCACTGGGTTGCGGTCGCAATTGCCTCGGGAACTGCTGCTTGCCTGTTACATTCTCCTTTTGCTATAATTTATATGAAATGTTAAGGTTTCTGAGATTTCTTATTTTGATTGTAAGCTCGATTTGTTTAATTTTAGGCGACATTCTGTAAATTAAATTTGTGTTCAAGCTCTTGACATAAATTTTGTTTAAAATTAGGATTTCTCTCCCAGCCTAACCTGAAAATTTCATCTTCGATCATTTCATCTTAAGAGACTGATTCTTGCGAGTTAATGTGAGTTTGTTAGTCAAATAATTCTGCAGAGGAAGAACTGTGATGGTTGTTGTGTTTGGATAGAAAATCCAGTTTTGGTTTCTTATTATGTTTGGTCTGATGCAATTCTTTCAGCTTCCAAGCTACCTCTCTATGCATTCAGTAGTGCTGAAGAAGAGCAATGCTACAATGAGGTTGAGGGTTCTTGTGACAAAAAATTTCCTCAAATGTCCTATTTGAACAATTTGTTGCTAGGACAATGGGAGTATCGTATGACTAAGGGGCTTTTTAGGTACGATGTTACCTCATGTGAGACGAAGGTCATTCCCGGAACATATGGTTTTATTGCGCAACTGAATGAGGGACGCCATCTTAAGAAACGGCCCACAGAGTTTCGGGTTGACAAGGTTTTCCAGCAATTTGACGAGACTAAATTTAATTTTACAAAAGTGGGTCAAGAGGAAGTGCTCTTCAGGTTTGAGCCGAGCACAAATAACAAACCTCTTTACTTTTCCTAGCTACCCAATCAATCCTGAGGAAGGTTCGCCCAGTATTGTTGCAATTAATGTATGCTATTTCCACTGTTCTTCGGATGCTGGTGTCTATTGGCTTTGTATGTCTTCGTCCTTTTAAAACAAAAACATCTTTTTTTCTTTTTCAGGTGAGTCCTATTGAGTACGGACATTTGTTTCTAATACCCCGAGTCCTTGATTTCCTACCCCAGAAAATTGTTCATGACGGCCTTCTGCTTGCTCTGAACTTCGCTAAAGAGGCATCAGATCCCTTTTTCAGAGTGGGTTATAACAGTTTGGGTGCCTTTGCCACTA
Source organism: Leonotis leonurus (assembly GCA_026898415.1). Classification (NCBI taxonomy): domain Eukaryota; kingdom Viridiplantae; phylum Streptophyta; class Magnoliopsida; order Lamiales; family Lamiaceae; genus Leonotis; species Leonotis leonurus. Next base: position 12,765 of record JAPKLX010000245.1, on the reverse strand, counting down.
TTAATCATCTCCACTTTCAGGTAATTTTTTGTATCATCTAGCACTCATTGAACTTCTTGTTAGATAAGTTGTAACTTTGCATGAATGGCAGGCATATTTCTTGTCGGCACGTTTTCCAATAGAGAAATCACCAACATGCAAAATAATGAGTGGCAAAGAAACTAGAGTGGTGGTCTCTAAGCTGCTAAATTATCCTGTCCAAGGACTTGTTTTTATGGGTGGATATAAGTTGAGTGATCTATGCAATGCCGTTGCAAGTTCTTGCATTGCACTTGAAAGTAACAATATCCCTTTCAATATGCTTATTTCTGATTGTGGCAAGAGAATCTTTCTACTACCTCAGGTGATTTTCTTTTCTAGTCCATTTTATGTACTCAATTGAAACAATGTGTTACAAGTTACAACACGGGTATAATGGTTAGTCCTGCCAAAGCTAATATTTAGCTAGTCAAAGTTCATCAAGTCCTTTGACATATTCACGTGACTTTATTGCTAATAACCAAGACCATTGAAATGACAAATAATAAGCCTATTATTATAACTACTGTAAAAGGTAAAAGCATATTTGAGGTGTTTTGTCTCAGCTATGCAAGGCGGGGGCATAAGCCTCAAGACTGTTAGATGCTCAAGTCTCAAGACTTGAGAAAATATAAACAAAAAAATATAATAACAAACTATTTATTAAATTAAAATTTTAAAAATCTAAAATCCATCAATGATCATACTTAAATACTTAATTAATAATAAAACCCATTGCTCATTAGAGCCTCCATCAACCTCCTCAGCGGAACGTTAGTAGGTGGTGTTTTCGGTGGCTAGGAGTTGTGGTGGGCGGAGGAGAACATAGGGAGGAATAGAGAAAGTGGATGAGAGTAGCATTGTGTGTGTTCGTATTATTCTTCTACCGTTAAATTTATTTGCATTTAACTTATCTTTTACAACTTTTGACATTCGGATTGAGCTTTGATTGTTACATATTTAATTATTGATGGATTCCGAATTGTGAAGAAAATGTTTGAAGGAAATTTAATTAATTTAACAACTCTATTATAAATTTTTGAAAAGAGAATTATTTTATGATTGGATGATTTAAATTATAGTATAATTAAAATTAATTTTATTATTTTTAATTATTTTCGTGCATCACGCGGATGCAAAAACTAGTTATAAAAATAGAAGTGTGTTCTTTAATGTTTTACTTAGGGTTATTTTGTAAAGTGTGGTTTTGACATTATCAAAAAATTGTAAGGGACAAAACACTGCTATAAGTTATGACTTATTGGAGTCTTCAGGTTCACTAAATAGTTATGCTTATGAAGAAGGCTAACTCAATAGAAGAGAATCATAACTATGAGATAAGAAATGATCACTGGATGTTAACAGAAGAGGACGAACATCATGTTTCTATCCGGCTAGTTTCTATTAATGGAAGGAGATCAATCAAAGATTACTTCAACTCAATCAAGGAGATTCCAATCTACTCCACAAGGCAAGCCTCGATTTATGGAAACAAGATCTTCAACAACGATTAAACATTGATTACTTAGCCAATCAAGCCAACGGTCAGAATTCAAATTTTGCACCTATAAAAACTTCAACTCAAAGTATGCAAAGTACGAGAATTTTCAACAATCAAGAGTCGTCAATCTACCCAGATTTATTCATCTACATTCAAGCATTCAAAGAGTGAAGAAATCTAAGTTCCTGCATACTGTTCTCGAAGCAACACCGTTTATCTAGAAAATTTCAAGTTGTAATCTCGATTTATGTCTGCCACTTTTAGTGGGACGGAGGGAGTAGTTTTTTAGGCTTTGATCGTGAAGTGTTGAAGGAGAATTTTCTCTGTAAGTTGTAAGGGACACGACCCATAATTCGTGCACGGATACAATGTAGCTTTGACTTATATTCATGGCTCATACTAAATGAGTATAAACAAGTGAGAATCCTAGTAGTGGATTTTCAATCTTGATTGATTGGACCGTGTACGTAAGGGATTTCCCGAACCACGTAAAATTGACTGTGTTATTTATCTTCTTCATTTTATATTCAGTCATTTTATTCATTAACCCAACATTCTCATACTCCATCTTATTCTGTAAACCTGCTTTGTTAAAGAACACTTGGATTAAAACAAGGTTTTCATTAAGAGCTACCAACTAATTCCACCATCTTCCCCACACGGTTCTGTTGAAGAGAAACCTCTCACGAAGTTAAACTCTCTCAAAACTAACTCACACAAGAGTTTCTTTCGACAAGATCATCTTCTCTTAAGAGAATCTGTTCTAGTCATCTAAAAAGTCATTCTTGATATAAGAATGCTTTTAGCTCTTGAACAAAAAAGTTAAGTGAACTAGAATAGTTGGTATTTGGTGTATCCCCTCCTCCCCCCCATACACCAAACTTAGCTCTTCTAGGACCAACAAGTGGTATCAAAGAGTGGTTCAACCGACCACTGTTTCTGTTTCATAGGGTTAATACCTTCGTGGTCAACTTGAATAGATCTAGGAAAACATGTTTTTCATTTATCTGCATACTATCTGCTACTATGGAAGCTTCACTTGTCAGGGCTTGTAAAGATTTCTCAATCCAAGGTTACAGAGAATGGAGTTTCAGAATCAAAATGTGTCTCAATGCTCATCACTGTCTCATGTGGAAAGTAATCAAAGAAGGTCCACTAACCATTGATCTTCTGGCAGGTAATGAATGTGACATTAAATGTACACATGGTCCTAACTCATCTTCTAGCAGGAAAACAAATCCCTCTAAGAAGGAGAAAGAGGTAACATTCAAAGCAACCTTGACAAAAAATGATCAACCTAGTTGTGATGAAGAGATTTTCTCAAAAGATAAACTTCTAAAAGATTATGCTATGATTTCCAAACGACTTGAGAAACTCAAAACTAGAGCCAACAAATACAAGAAATTCTACAGAGAAAACAAAAGAAATCGATTCTAGAAGAACAAGAATCAAGATCGATCAGAAGAGAAGAATGAGGTAAAACAATCTGGAAATAAGTCTAATTCTAACTCTTTAGAATACACTTGTTTTGATTGTGTTAGAACATGTCACTTCAAAACGGACTGTCCTGATCTCACGAAAAGCCAAAGAGAAGAATTAAGAGCCAAAAGAGATTGATGTTTAAAGAAGGAACGGAAAACTATGTTGGCCGAAGAGGATTCAAGCTCAAGTCATCTATCTGATAGCTCCTCTGACAATGTGAAGCGCTCTATGCAAAAGAACAAGAAGAGGATTGAGACGAATGCTTTATGGGAATAGACAATGGCCTTGATCAAAATGAGGTAAACTCTCATAATTCCATATTGTCTAACAAACCTATCTATGATTCTTGTGATGAAGATAAAGTAGAGATATCTTGGAAAAAGATCAGTCAAGTTTTGAAAGATCATGCAAAGCTCGAGAAGATGTTTCAAATAGTTGTTAAAGAGAATGATAAATTGGGAATCAAGATCAAAGCTCTAGAAGATACAAGTAAAAGGACCATTGATCAAGAAATAAAGATGCATAATCAAATCAAGAACAAGAATGAGGAAATCCACTCTCTCAATGCCAAAATTGCAGATTTGATCGAACGAAATGAAGTCTATGGAGAAAAACTAAAGAAAAGCCAGGAGCATGAAAGAGACATGAATAAATGAAGAGAGAGAAAATCCATGATTCTTGAGATGCAGAAAAAGTACTCACTCGGAAATGGACTAGGTTTTAGTGGCAACAAAGAGAAAACTAAATCAGTTTTTGTTGTGGAACGAAACGCTATATCAGATCAAGTGATCAAATTGAAAAATAAGGAGAAACAACCTCAAGCTATTCTGGTGAAGAGAATTGAGCACAACTGCTATTACCAGCCTAAGGGACAATCTGTTGGCAATGACAATAAGGTTATGCATCAATAGCAGAAGAAGAGGATGAGATCTAATGTTAACTCTTCTCAAAAGAAGCAGAACAAGCAGAAGAGGAACATATGCACATACAAGACTACTAAGTTCATTGATGAACAAGGAATATATATTACCACTTATGAACTTATTCCTTGTGTTAACTATATCTGGGTTCCGAAAGGTACATATATTACTAACAAGGCACCCGTTTCTAGATGGGTTGCTAAGTCTGTGTAATTGTTGGTTGGAAGAAGCTCGAGAAAAAGTCAAGCTGCAAAATGATCGATCTGGATAGTAAACAGTGGATGTTTAAAGCATATGACATGTGACAAAGTCTACTCTCAAATTATATTGAACGAGAAGGACAACATGTCACCTTTGGATTTAACTCAAAATGGTACATCAGAGGATACGATAACATTAAATTGGCAAGATCACTATTACTAATGTCATATATGTTGAAGGTCTAAGTGATAATTTATTCTCTGTTAGTGAGTTTTTCTGTAATGGTAGCAATATTATTTTTTATACTAACAACTGTTTGTGAAGAATAAGGAAAGAGATGAAACTCTTCTTACCGGTAAACTGCAGGATATATTGTATATTGTTCAATGGGAGAACACCATTGAAACTTGTCTTATAACTAAAACTGTCTCACAGACAAACTGGCTGTTGCATAAAAGATTGAGTCATCTAAATTTCAAAACTATCAACAAGCTTGCTCGAGAGAAGTTGATAGAAGGTTTGCCAGATCAAGTTTTTGACAAAGATTGTATTTGTGAAGCTTGTTAATCAGGGAAACAAACAAAGTCATCATTTTCAAGCAAGACAACACACTCAACGACAAGAATACTTGAACTTCTACATTTAGACATATTTGGACCTGTTACTCCATTAAGTATCAATGATAGAAAGTATACTCTTGTAATAATTGATGATTATTCTAGATTCACTTGGGTGATGTTTTTGTTTAAGAAAAAGGAAACTATGGAGAAACTAACAGACCTGCTAAACAAGATCACTCGACAAAAGGAGACCTCCATCATTTCCATCAGAACCGATTGAGGAACCGAGTTTCTAAATAAGAAGATTGAGGAGTATTACAACAAAATGAGAATAACACATCAAACCTCAGCAGCAAGAACATCTCAACATATTGGAGTAGTTGAAATAAGAAACAAATCTCTGAAAAAAGCTGCTCGTACTATGCTCAACGAAACAAACTTGCCAAAGAAGTTTTGGGCTGAAGCTATAAACAATGCATGTTACACCCATAATATATCTACATTCACAGTTCGACAAGGAAAAACTCCATATGAACTATGGAACAATAGGAAACCTCGACTCAAATATTTTAGAGCTTTTGGTTGTATGTGTCACTATTGGGAACCCGTACAAAATTTAGTTTTGATGATGTTCTTTCGAAACACACTTAGATTTATTTAATGTCTCGCTTGCTAGACTCAAACCTGCTCAATATGTAACAAATCACTACATTATCAAGTGAACCTGATAGAGAGCAAGCCTGTTTTATTTAGATCAGGTTAGTTGATGACCATATTGTAAAGGACTCAAATACATTATGTATTCTGTCCTATAGGAAGTCATCTGGTTATAGTCTTCTTGATATCGAAGTAGACCATCCAATGGAAGTCACTCAATCTGAACCAAATCTGGTTTCACCCAGTTGTTGACACCATCTTTTGGAGCAATATTGGACCAGATCACCTCGCTGGCAATGGACCTGGTTGACCAGACCAGCAAGGAAGAGTGAACCTGTCCCTTACAGATCATTGAGATAGATACTTGGTGAAACTTCAGATATGCAACAAGTCATCTGATGTTTCCCCCTAGTCATCTTATATTTCTCTAAAGTCATCTGGTATACAATGAGTCACCTTATGAACTTAGAGAGAATCCCATCCTCATGCCTCGTCACCAAATCTTACGAAGATGGAAAGATAATCAATCACAGATCAAGAAGGAAGGTGAATCAATCGAAGCTCAAAAGAAAGGAAAGAGATCAATCAACTATTTGCTTTCCATAATCAGAGAGATTCAGTCAACATTCCAACAAGGCAAGAGGATCAAATCAGAGATTCATATCTTTGGTTGACAATCAACATTTATTACACGCCAATCAATCTCAACGGTTAGAAATTTAAAATTTTGCAACTATAAAAGCTCCGAACAAAATCTAGAGGAGCACTGACAATCTTACACACAAATTTACAAGCTGAAACTCTGCCAAGAAATCTACTCTATCATTGAAGCATTCAACGAGGAGATTTCACAAATCCAGATCGTGTTCAAGCCGTTCGTGATCGAAATCACACCAACCTCGCTTTAAGTCTATCTTATCGAGAAGAAAGAGAGAGATATCTTCGCTAGCTAGTAGTTTTCTAGTGGATTAACGTGAAGGTATTTTTTAGCAGTTTTATCTGCAAGTTGTAAGGGATACGACCCTAGTCCTGCATAAGTTTCATTCTAGTTGTGAGTGGAACTTTTGGCTCGTTCTCAGCGAGTATAAAGAAGAGAGTATCTTAGTAGTAGATAACCAATCTAGTTTTGATTGGACCGTGGACGTAGGGGGTTTCCCGAACCACGTAAAACAATTGTGTTCTTTATTTTACGCATTTTACCTTTCAGTTGTTTATTCACTAACCCAACACTCGCATTCAAATTAGCATTGTCGTAATCAATCTCTTAATATATTTGGCTAAGTGTTTCAAAAGGTTTTCTAACAAGAGCAACAGATTAAATCCACCACATTCTGCACACTACACTCTGTTGGATATCAAGATCACTCTTGTTATCTGCTTAGCATAACACATCAGAGAGAATTTATCTAGACATATCACTCAACGATCTGGTAGTGAACTTGGTCTGTCAAACTTAGCAATCTCCTTTCGAGAAAGCTTAATCTCTCTAGACAAATTGTCAAATAAACTGAAAAAGTTTGTATTTGGTGTATTCGCCCCCCCCCCCCCCCCAATACACCAAACCTTGCTCTTTCGGGACCAACAGTTACATACATAATAATGGGAAATCTCAGTTGAAAATATTTGATAGCAAAGTTGATCCTGGAATATTCTTAGGATATTTTTAGGTAAGCAAAACTTATCGAATGTACAAAAATAAGACCTTTATTGTGGAGGTAACACTTCATATTGTCTTTGATGAATCTAATCTTGAGTAAAAGGACTCAACAGTTGCTATCTATCTCATATTAAACCTTCTGACGCCTATGAAGCACTACAAGATGCTGATTGGATCACTGCCTTGCAAGAAGAGTTTAATGAATTCAAGAGAAATGAAGTATGGTATCTAGTGGATAGACCAAAACATCAAGGAGTAATATGAGTCAAATGGGTATTCAAGAACAAGAAGGATGAGAATGGAGAAATAGTCAGAAACAAGGTAAGATTAGTAGCCAAAGGATATAGTCGACAAGAAGGGATAATTTTTTTTTAAAAATTGGATTACATTAATATTAAATTACATAGCCGCGTCACGGAGGATTCGAACCCGAGACCTAAGCCTTGGGCATTAACCCCACTACCACTAGGCCAACACACGCACGCTAAGAAGGGATAAATTTTGATGAAACCTTTGCACCAGTTGCTCAGTTGGAAGTTATAAGACTATTCTTAGTATATGCAGCACACAAGCAATTCAAGGTTTACCAGATGGATGTTAAAAGTGCCTTTCTAAATGAGATTCTTGAAGAAGAAGTTTATGTAGAACATCGTGCAGGTTTTGAAGAAGGAGATGCTAACAAGAAAGTCTACAAATTAGCCAAAGCTATTTACGAATTAAAGAAAGCTCCTAGAGCGTGGTATGAAACCTTATCAACGTTTATGCTCGAATCAGGGTTCAGAAGAGGCTCAGTTGATAAGACGTTATTCATCATCAAAGTCAAAGTACATATCTTTTTAGTTCAAATATACGTTGATGATATTATATTTGGTTCTCAATTTGCTCATTTATGTGAAAAATTTGCTGATCTCATGAAAAATAAATATCAAATGTTTATGATGGGAGAGATGAATTTCGTTCTAGGATTTCATGTTAAGCAACTAGCGAAAGAATCGACCTAGATCTAGAAGGGAAACCTGCCAATATTACACAATATAGGGCAATTATCGGTCCTTTACTCTATTGAACTAACGTGTTATTCAGATTATGACTATGCAGGTTGTAAGCTAGATAGAAAATCTACACTAGGGTTTGGAACCAAGCTGGTGTCATGGTTCTCTAAGAAGCAAACCTCCGTAGCCACCTTAACAACAAAAGCGGAATATATGGCAGCTGGAAGTTGTTGTGCTAAAATATTATGGCTCAAGCAACAACTCAAGGATTATGAAGTATATGTTAGCCTGAAAAAACAGGGGGTTTGGTTCGTGACTGTTTTCCATAGACATAGCGTCGTAATACAATTCTATAGCCTTTCTGCCTTCTTCCTTCGTCAACTGCCCTTTCGGTCACAGTAGGTTTTACGGGACCTCTTCGTTTGCCTGCTTCCAAAGAGGCTGGTAACTGAGCAATGGTCGAGAGAAGGGCTAAGCTCTTTCCTCTTTCCTCAACAAAGTGCCACCAGGAAAGGGTTTTGGCAGGAGAAGACTTCGAAATGAGAGAAGGAAGGGGAAAGCTTCATCCTCTGTATTTGTGGACAGAGAAGAGAGGAAATTGACCATTTTTTATCCGCAGAAGTGTCAATCTTCTGTGACAGCGCGAGTGATATTGCCATAACGCAAAATCCTATTCTCCATACAAGATGCAAACTTGTTGATGTACGTCATCACTTTATTTGAGATCATGTGGAAAGGAAGAATGTGAAAATCGAGAGGATTCATACGGATGATCAACATGCTGATATTCTCACCAAAGCCTTACTAGAAAAAAGGTTCAAGATGTTGTGTGGAAGATTAGGCTTACTTAGTCTTGAAGATAAGTGAACCTGATCAACAACAATCTTCCTAAGAGAACTACCAACAGTCACACTCTATATATATTCCTTAATTAAGGAGGAACTCAGAGAATTCATATCATTCTTTCACTTTAATATTTACCGCTTCGATTTTTATTAGATAAGCTATTAAATTTATCTACATGATTGATTTGATTATCATTTAATGTTTGTAATGATCTATTTCAGGATATAGATTAGTGGATCGAGGGTAAATCATTACCATTTACAGTAATAATGTAGAGAGTGCAGAGAGAGGGAAGTTTGCGCGCTTCACACAACCATAAATTAGGCGGGTACATCCTACATCTCATTAAAAGAGGGAAAGTGGAATTTTCAACGCGGAGAAATGAATAAAAGGGAGAAATCAATCCTAAACCCTTAAACTCTTATTTTTTTACTTTTGATCTTAGTCTTCTATTCGTTGTATTTATAGCGTACCTCTATTCATCTTCTTCACTTTCACCCTCACTCCTGCATCAACTTGTTTTTCGGCGAAAATTTCCTAAGTCCAGATTCATAAAAGTGAAATCCTTCACAAAATCTTTTTAAAATGACCAAATCATTCTTAAAGTTTCCAGACAGAGTCTCTATTGTTAAAAAGTCATTCACAGCCGAACCCTTCGTTGTTTTCGAAAATCATGAGTTTCAAGCGCTCAACTCTTTCTATATGATAAAGCTTTCTAAAGGTTATTCTTTTATGGTTTACACATTCTTGTTATTTTTCTGTAGAACTTCATTCTATATTCAAGTTTTTGAATGATAACTGCTCATATCCTGTTTCTATTGGTTGATGAAACTGTTCATTATTTGTGTGTGTGGTTATATAATGAATGTCTCTGTAACTGGAAATACTTTATCTATATTCTTGCTCTCTATTGTCATATATGAACTCTCACATGATTTAACTTGAGATATCTGAGATCATGCTTGCGAATTCATCGTTGCTATCATCTTTTATTAAAAAGCCCAGAATGATAATTGGTTTTATACTAAGTTTTTGCAACATTATAACCGCCCAACTAGATGTCTACCTTCCAAGACAAGTGGAAATATTTTATCTCACTTGGCAAGACAACAAAACCTCCGATGATGCTACGATTTTGATGCTTGTCGGCGAGATAGAAACAACAGCGACACAATATGATGTAGTGAACATGATATGCCGAGTCTATGAAATTAAAAAAGAGGGAATGACTCTTGAGGAGATTACCAAAGCACAACTACAAGAGGCAATGAAGAAGATAACGATGATACCATTTTCTTACAAGAGCAAAGCGTGTTCCAGATGCACACTTGCACCAAAATATAAGATCCTGTTTGATTTTATTTAGAAAATCTTTATGATGCATAACGGAACTTTTGACCAGATTACTCCGTAGAAGATGAACCTGATGACAACAGTTGTTCCCAACCTTACAGTGAATTGGGCCAGAATCTTGTTTCAATTACTCGCTTTTGAAGTAAGATTGGTGATAGTAATGACAAGAACCAGATAGACAATGTTAATGTCAAGCATTCAGTAAGACATGAATGAAGGTCAACTACAATTTTTCAAGAAGCTGAAGTGGAAAGAGGGCATACCATTCAACCCTGCTCACAAAGTGCTTATGGACTATATGCAGCTCGAGATGACTTTAGGTATTTCAACAAACTTGTTTTACAAAATCAATGATGAAGTAGTATTCAAGCAACTCTTGGAGATGGGTCACTCTAATCCAAAATGGGAGAAACCTGCTAAGGGGGGAAACCTACCAAGAAATAAGAGAAGAAATGGAAGTTAAGCAAGAGGACCACCCCTGAACAAAGCTCCAGCACATCTATACCACAACCTTCACCAGAAAAGAAAATTATAGAAGAATCGTTCTACAACACTGGTGACCTCTCCACCAAGAGAACTTCAAGATGATCTCTGCAGAAGCAGCATAATCTCCTAAGTAGCCGCTTCCTGAGAAGGATTCTGCTTGTACAGACTCATCTACATGTCAACTTTTGGGAACACTTCACAAAATTTAGTTTTGATGATATTCTTTCGAAACACACTTAGATTTGTTTGATGTTTTTCTTGCTAGACTCAGTCTGCTCAATATGTAACAGGTCACTACGCTATCAAGTGAACTTGATAGAGAGCAAACCTATTTTTTTATTTAGACCAGGTTAGCTGATGACTAAAATATAAAGGACTCAAATACTTTAAGTATTATGTCCTATAAGAAGTCATCTAGTTAGATAGTCTTCTGAATTTTCGAAGCAGACCAACTTACCTGACGCAAGCAGGCCACCTGACGAAGGTCACTCAATCTGGACCAAATCTGATTTCACCCAGCCATTGTCACCATCTTTTGGAGCAACTTTGGACCAGATCACCTCACTGGCAGTGGATCTGACCTGGTTGACCAGACCAGCCTCGAAGAGTAAAACTTCAGATATGCAATAAGTCATCTGATAGTTTCTACCTAGTCATCTGATATTTATCTAAAGTCATCTGGTATACAATGTGTCACCTAATGTACTTAGAATGAATCTTGTCCTTTATGCCATATCATCATATCTTACGAAGATGGAAAGATAATCAAATCAGAGATCTAGAAGGAAGGTGAATCAATCGCAGCTCAAAGAAAGGAAAGAGATCAATCAAGCTATCTGCTTTCCATAATGTAATACCCCGAAATACTGTAGCTGTAATTAAAGTGTGATTAAACATTAATTAAGCATTTCATCCTTAAGAAATAATATTTATAAGATTATGAAGAGCTTGGAAAATTTATTATATAATTTAGAAGAAAGAATTATAATTATTCAGTTAAGAAAGAAAATGGAATTTATTAATTCCATATTACTAGTAAAAGAAATTAAGGGATTTAGAAGCCTTAATTAGAAATTAAGGAAGCATTAATCAAGACATTAGAGGCATTGCATCCCTTAAAATTATAAAGAAATGTAAAGTGAATTAGAAATGTAAAATTTTTATGTGACCTCCAATATATTTATATAGATGATATTGAGTGATAAGAAAATTTAGAAATAATTTTGGAGGTTTGAGAATAATGTCTCCGGAAAAACGTTTTTATTAAAGATTTAATGAGATTTATTTATAAAAAGGAAAAGAAAGGGTATTTAAATTAATTATAGCTTCCAATAATTTTATTTTAATGATATTTGATGATCAAAAAAATTTAGGAAGTGATTTTTGAAGGATTTAAGAATAAATGGAATATTTATTCCATTATCCGCATAAAATGGAATTTAATCTATATTTTTGTAAGGGTTGTCCCGAATATACATTTTATTGTTTTGGGACTTTATATTGATGAGAATGATGAGTTTAAGATGTTAAGATGATAATATTCAATATTGGAATTTTTGAGAATTTTTTATGGATTTTTCTAGAATATTTGAGCAAAATAAGTGAAAATATATTATTATTTCTATTATTTTATTAATTCCGAAAATTACAAGATAAACATGAGGAGATCATTTTTATGGAATGATCTAGAAAGAGTTGTGTTGGCATCTCTAGATTTAATAAAAATAAAAGGAAATTTAATTAATGATGGGAAATTACTAAAATACCCTTAATGAGATTTTTATTTAAATACCCTAAGGAGAGACTACTATTCATCCACCACCTTATTTCTCTCCTCCATGATCGACCACCCCTCTTTGAATACATATGTTTCAATTTTCTTCATTTATTTTCAAGTTTTAAGTAAGAAATTAATGGAAAATTATTCCAAAACTTGGAATTCAAGGTAAATACACCTATCTATCCTATTTTCATGTTTTAATTTTCAAGAATTTGATCTTCTATTATCCTACAGATTTCGAAAATTATGAGATGAATAAGCATGATTAAAATTGTTTAATTATTGTTACAATTATCATTAAATCTATGCAAA
>JAPKLX010000189.1:558738-574544 GCA_026898415.1 Leonotis leonurus | reverse complement strand
AAAGTAAAATATGGACTGAACTTTAAACCGTTGTTCAATTTAAAATGTGGTGAATTGACAAGATTGGCAAGAGAAAAATTGTGAAGAGATGAGAGAAGAATTTGAGATTCTGAAAATGAAGAGGTATCTAACGATCCCTTATATTGATAACACCTTCTCATTTCCCAAAATCTCAAACTCTTTTCTTGTTTCAATCTCACAACTTCGTCCATCTGCATTATCTTTTTGTCGCTACGTTTTAATCCGATGCCATAAAGTGAACAATAAGTTAAGGTTCCGTAGAGGTGTTCATGGTTACTATTATGGCTTAAAATGTAATTGAACTGCTCGTTTACCTTTCTATTATTTTGAAATATGTAACCGAATCGTGGTTATTATAATTCAAGATTTGAAATCGGATCAATCAAGGAGGTTTCGATTTCAAAACGCTGGTCCCGGTTCAAAATCAACAGTTATTTTAGAACCGTCCAAAAATTTGTACTTTTACCGAATTTGCAAGTTAAAATATAATTTTATAAATTAGAGTATAAACAAAGATTAAAATAAATGTTTAGCAACAAATTCGAACTACGGAACTGTTCTGCACATAGTTACAGTTTCCAAAACCACATTTAAAATTCTTTTAAACTCTTACAATTTAAGCTATTTCTTTTTAATAATTTGGAAAAATTATATCACAATTGTAACATAGGGGCAGGTACCAAAATAAGTTAAGTCGAATGCAATTAGGTTCTGTGCCATACAAAAAATTAATGTGGTTATACTTATACTGATTGAAAAACACTCTAAGAAATAGTAGCAAAATTTTCCTGGCACAGAATAGAAATAATGGGGAATGGGAGAAAGAAAGACCTGCTCGACGTCATCACGGTCGAAGTCGTCGCGTGCCTGGCTGCCGTAGATGCCGGCGCCTTCGGCGTCGACGCCATTCTTGCCGAACTTGAACCAGCAAGTGGTGCGAGAGCCACAGGTGGGGCCCAATCTGGTTCTGATACACCATCCGATGCTTCTGGAAGAACCACTCACAAAGTCACGCCTCAGCCTCGGAATACTCGAGAGAAGAGAAGTAACAGAGCACGGCTGCTTTTTGTTGTTGATTGAGAATTTTGGTTGGAGAGTAGAGGCAAATGCTGTTGCCATTTTATCACTCTCTGTTTCTTGATTTCAGATTTCTCAACCTCTTTCTAAACCTTATCAACTATGAATATGAAGCACTCTTACAAGATAAAACTATATATAATAAATCATGGAAAAATAGTATCAAATCAGAGTGGCGCAGCGGAAGCGTGGTGGGCCCATAACCCACAGGTCGGAGGATCGAAACCTCCCTCTGATAATTTACTTTTTTTATATTTTTGCGCTTTTTTCTTTCTTTATGCATCACTCCCTAATGATGGCTAATCTTTATCCGTTCAAATGGTAGGATAAGAGTATAATTGTCATTTAAATCCCTTCTCTTTTATCCGTTCATCTCATATAAATTATAAATTTATTCTTATTTTTCTCTTTAATCCCACACTAAAGAGGGAAAAAACAGTCATAGAATAAAACACATAGAAAGATAAATCTTGATCATAAAACACATTAAAGGTTACCAGATAATTGCATTTGATTATTTTTTTTTTTCGATTTTCGTGGGCTCACGAATTTGTTTCCCAATTTAATTTTCACTTATTTAAGTGAACTTTATGACTCAATACATATAATATGATTAAAAATAATTAATAAAGTAAATTTCAAATTCTACTAAAAGACAAGATAAGCAAAGAAATTATTTTTCTTAAAATCCATGTTAGGTTAAAATAAACAATAAATTCGCGAACAAACTGCGGAATGGATAATTTACATCATCTTTTTTTTAATTTGCTCTTTTTTATATAAATAGTATTAACACACAAAAAAAGAAAAAAAACAGCCAAAAACATTGTAAGAATAATTTTCATCTTTTTTCTTTTAATTTTCTCTTTCTTATTTAAATAGTGCTAACACAAAAAAAAATTAGTCAAAAACATTGTAAGAAAAATATATTTTAGCCATAAACTTAGTGTAATGAAAAAATTTAGCTATTTTTTAGTATGAATGATATGAATTAAATGACTTGTATCTGTACTTTGATATCGTATTAAAAATGACTAATTTTTGCCATTCAACTATGGTTATCACTAGAATTTATGTTTTCACAAAGGTTTTGACTAGTTTTATTTTCTCATAAATATTTAACCAACTATCTTTCAAAAACTAATAGCTTATCATAATGTTGATAATTATAAATAATTTAGAAGGTGATTATAAGTTAGATGGAATGAAATAAGAAGAGAATGGATTAAAGTAGGAAATTGAATGAAGGTAGGAATGAAAGGACAAACTATGTTTGATTCATATGCTTGGTATATGCAAATAATACGGATGAAATTGAATCGTCGAATAATATTCATATTATAATTACCACTATATTTATATCAAAATTTTCTTTTAATTTTTTATGGATTTAATTTGAATATAACAATTAAGAAATATCAAAACACCTTACCTCATGCACACACAATTGCACAACACAAAAACATAAGGCATACACACACAAACATAACATTATTCTACACTCACATATAATACATACACATCTGCACACTACGACACTCAAATGTTGTACACATGTATTTGTCGTTCACTCACTACCATCGTTCTTCATCGCACCACTAACACACAACATCATTTCTCCAATTTCCTTTGTATGCATTTTTTTACATTTGATTTATTTATATATACGTAGTATATCTGTATATGCATTATGATGCGCTAAGAGAGATCAAACCTCCTTAACCAAAATAAGATAAGAAAAAGCAATTACCAGTTAAATGATTAGTTTTTAAAAAAAAATTACACTTAATTATTTATATATACATAGTATATTTTAAATGACTAGGTAATACTATATAATAGTGTAAAGAAATGGATCCTCGGTGAGGTACATGTCCCATCTGCCTCCCGTCTAGCTTCATCCCTAAATGTATGAGAGTTTACGTAATTTATTTATGTATTTTAATGTTATAAAAAATAGATTAAAAATAAATGTAAATATGAGAAATGGTGAAGAAATATAGAGATAATAAAAATTAAAAACTGTAAATTTAATTTATTGAAGAAAACTTTGTCAAATATTTAATATGTATATCTATGTGTATATATGAACATAATATTGTCAAAATAATAAAAATATAGAGTTTAGGAATGACTAATATGATAGGTTGGAGGATGAATGATTACTCCTTTATGGAGTGGAATGGAGTGGAATAGTGATTCCAAATGAAATGTTGATTCTTAATCATATGTTTAATAAAGCATATAAATGGAATTGAGTTACGAATTACCATTTCATTCCATCGTCCATTTCAATGTATCAATCATTACCTTATGGTAAACAAATCAACCTTAATTAATACACGTGTATTAATGTGATTGGCTATGATCCTGTCAAAGCTCGGAATATGTTCAATCTAGCATCACTTCCATTCAAATTGGTATCGAGAAGAGCATATTAGTATATATGTATATTACTTTTGAACCCCCTCCTACTAAATTTAATGAACTTGCATGTGAATCAAAAAATTAAAAATTGGCAAATTAGTAAATCTCTGAAAACCAATTTTTATCCAATTAAACCAAAATGTAAGTGGGCCATGATATAGTTGAATAGATTTATCCATAAAACAATGAGAAAGCGACGTTGAAAGTTTGTGATACCTAGACAATGGTGTGAGCAATCACATGTGTGATCAAAAGGAAAAGTTTGTGAGTCTCAAGAACAAGTTGCATGGATTGTGTATTTCGGAGACTCGTCAAAGATTCAAAATGAAGGAAAGGTATAATTCTCATATCTTCCAAATCTGGAGCCACAAGATGATTTCTGATATATGTTATGTGCATAAGCTAAGAAGCAATATTTTTAGTTTCGCCAATTTATTGATAAATAGATATCATGAAGTCTCGATGAAAGAGAGTTGTCTTTGGCTTAAAGAAAAAATGAAAAATTAATCATCAAAATGAGTACGTGCAAGAACTCTATGTTCAAGTGGAACATCAAAACTGTTGATGCAAAATGTTTGAAGGCAAAAGTGTATGGTCAGGCATGGTGTTTGCACATGATGTTTGAAAACTTAAACTTTGATTCATTGAAGGTGATCGGAGAAAAAGAGATGGTGAAAGGGATGTCTTCAATTAATCATCCAAATCAACTGCGTGATGCATGTCTCCTCGACAACAATATGCGGAAGAGCTTTTAAATGGAAGCAACATCAAGGACATCCAAACCTCTTGAGCTTGTGCATGTCGACGGTTGTGGATTGATTAATCCATCGTCCTTTGGTAAGAGCAAATATTTCATAATCTTCATCGATGATTATATCCAAAGCAGTTCTTTGCTAATTTAAAATTTTTAAACATGCGTGTTGAAAAAGGAAGTGACTAACATCAAGGCGTTGAGAACAGATATAGGGGGCAAATTTTATTTGTCAAGCCCTTCTCCAACTGAACTGCAAGTGTTAAGGATGAAACTCCTCAAAAAGCATAGAATGGAAGAAAGCAAGTTAATGGGAGCATTGCTTATGCTCAAGTTCCATAACAAGAAAGATCCAAGCTTGATAATCGGAGTGTAAAAAATGTACTTATTAGATATGACTATGGGTGTCAATCGGTAACCGGTTCTCAGGAAGAAACAGTACCGAACCGAGAACCGGTTACCGAGTACCAGTTTTTCAGTAAATAAGCTAGTAATTGGTTATTGCATTTAAAAAATAAGTGTACCGATTAATCGGTGCCAATTTTTTATTTTAATTATTAAAAATAATATATTTCATATTTCATATTTTATTTATATTTATATTTATATTTATTAAAATAAATATTTTATATTTTATAAAATATTTATCAAGTTGAATTTAAATATATTTATATCAAATTATTGTTAAAAATAATTATGTGAATTGTTATTAGCTTAAATATTGATACTTTATGAATATTAAAAAAAGAAATAGAATATTATATTTAAAAAATCGATTTCTTAACTGGTTTTCAGGAAGAATCGGTACTGAACAGGTTAACCGATATTATAAACGGTCCGTTACCAGGTACCCAAAATTGCATTTTTTCGGTTTTGGACCTATTGACATCCCTAGATAGGACTACCGATATAAAGGTTGCAGGTTGTTCAACCCAACAAATGACAAAGTGGTGATAAGAGGTGATCTTCAATTTGATGAAGAAAATGCTTGGGGAGGGGAAGAACTATAAGAAAACATCCACGATTTTCTTCCTTATTTGGATGAATATGATGTTGAATATAACGTTGTTGATATTGGAAAACTAGAACAACCTACTCCACAAGAAGAAAGCTTGAGTGAAAGACCTCAAAGAATGCACTCTCTAAAGCTCAGGTGGAAGACTGCCAAGAATGTGCTCTCTTGTCGACATCTACAAAAGCACGGAAGAAATTGATGATGAGTTGCATCATCTCTTTGTAAATTTTGAACCATTAAATCTTCAAGAAGTTGTGCAAGACAAAAATTGGCAAGCACGTATGGAAGAGGAGATCAATTCCATTGAGGAAAACAATACTTGGGAATTAACATCACTTCCCATGTGCCATGAATCCATCGAGATGAAATGGGTTTGCAAGTTAAAGAATAATGCAACGGAGAAATGGAGAAGTACGAGCAAGTTAAAGAATAGTGATGATTATGATGAAGCCTTTGCACCGGTCTCTCCAATGGAGACTATTTGAATTTGATTGCTCATTTCACTTGCCGCCCAAAAGAAATGGAAAATCTTATCAAATGAACGTGAAAATGACATTTTTGAATGGATTTATTGAAAAGGATATCAATGTTAAGCAAGTAGGGCTACGAGGTTAAAGGATGTGAAGAAAATGTATTAAAATTGAAGAATTCTTTATACAGTTTAAAACAAGCACCGCCAGTATGGAACAATCGCATTAACGAATATTTTAAAGAACAGATTTGTTCGTTGGCTTAACAAATATGATCTATATCCCAAGGTTGAATATAATGGAGATATAATGTTTGTTTGCATTTATGTTTACGATCTTATCATCATTGGGAATAATTATTTTTTGTTTGATGAGTTCAAGAGAATTATGTTTGCCAAATTTGAAATTACTAACTTGGGACTAATGTCTGTCTTCAAGTGAAACAAACAGAGGGAGGTTTCTATCTATCTCAAGCAGGATATGCAAAATAAGTCTTGAAAATATATAAATATTTGACTGCAGTCATGTGAGTACACCCATGGATGTCGGGATCAAATTGCCCAAATACGGTGAAGAAGAAAAAATAGATCCCAACTTGTGCAAGAGTCTTGTGGTACGCTTGAGATACCTAACGAACACAAGACCTGATATCCTTTATCCAATAAGAGTGATGAGTCATTTCATGGAGACTCCTACTTCTACACACATGAATGTCGCCTATAAGATTCTATATTACTTTAAAGGCACGCTTGAATGTGGTATTTATTACTCCTACTCTAATGACTTTTCACTTCATGGATATTGTGATAGTGACTTTGCAAGGGATACCGATGATAGACGGAGTAGTACGAGATTTGTATTTTTTTTTATGGGAAGTCATGTTATCCTTGGTGTTCAAAGAAGCAACAATTTATCATGCTATCGACATGTGAAGCTCATGTAATTTAGTTGAGGAAGAACTCTACCTGCCCGAAGAAAAAACCACAAGGATCTACACAAGCACTTGTAAAAAATCAAGTGTTCCATGATCGAAGTAAATACGTTGGTACAAAGTATCATTTCATTAAGTAGCATATTGCTAAAAAGTAAGTGGGGTTGAATTGTGTGAAAACATAGGACCGAGTTGCCAATATTTTCAAGAAGGCTTTGAAATTTGAAATTTTTCGAAGACTTGGAGCGATGCTTGGAGTGGAGAAAGAACTAACAAATTAAGGGAGATTGTAGATATATTAATTTGATTTTATTCATAGTGTCCTTTTTACTACAAGAATGAATCTTAAATTCATTTCTAATTCATGTAGTCAAGTTAAATTTATTTAGGTTAATATACAGGAGATGACCTTTGGCTATATATAACTATGTAATCTTGTTTTTGGAGTAGATCAATCAAAGTTTCATGTCCTCCACTATAATTGTGTTATCTTCTTCCAACAATGCTTCATATTGAAATTAGCGCCTAGGATTATGTTTGAGGCCTTGAAGTCTCGGTAGATCATGTAATAAAATTGATGTGTAAGGAGAATGATGAAATTACATTAGAAATAACATGAAATTAAAAATTAATACTCCCTCCGTCCCAATTAAGATGAAGCGTATACCATTTTGGATCGTACCAAATAAGTTGAGTCGTTTACTTTTATGGATATTTTTATTACACTCACAACTTTAAATACTCCCACCGTCCATGAAAATTATTTACGGTTTGACCCGGCATGAGTTTTAATATTGTATTTTAACTTTAATGGGATATGTAGTGAGTGGAGTTAGGGTCCCACTTCATACATTATTTTAAATTGGTTGTGAGTAGTTAGTGAAGCTTGGGTCCCACTTAAAGTATTGTTTTAAATTATGTTGTGTGTAGTGGATGTGGTGGGTTCACTTGCTATAAAAGGAAAGTTTAAAATGTAAACCATTTTTGTGGACATCCCAAAATGACAAAACGTAAACCATTTTGGTGGATGGAGGGAGTAATATATATTCATATATCACCTTATACTATTTTCAACTCTAAACATGCACTCCTTAATTACCGTGCCAAAAAAAAATACCTCATCTTAACCAGGACGGAGGAAGTACAAAACAAAATAACTAAACAAAACTGAAATAGCATAGTCGAAGAGTCATCTATCTACTAGACGAGATATGCCCCGGTAGTACTCTCGGAACAAGCATGTATTCTCCTAGATAAAACGACTTCGTCTTGATGGTTGCAGAACCAAAAAACCATCGAGCACCGAAGAACTGCAATGTGGTGAGGACTGAGTTCTCGACAATGAACTCAACAAGGAGTATATGCAGAAAACTCAAGAGAGATGTATATGTATAAAGTTCTATGTTGTGAACGCGACTATTGCTTCTCCTCTGAATATTGGCAAGGAGATGAAAGCCAAAGCTACAAGGGATGAAAGAGACAAATCCGGCACAGCTACGCTACCTGAACTCAACAAATACAACAATTGGTGGATTACACCTTCAAGAACGAGGAGCTTGACAAATGCAAGTTTCTTGGATTCGAGAAGATAAAAAGGAAAGGGATTCTTCTGTCTTTGGGTGAATGAACGCTTCTCCTATTCTGTTTGTTAAGCAGGAAATCCAATAAACATCCATTTCACTATATATACGACAATTCTGATTCTGCCACATAACGCATAACCTATACTTCACGCTAAGCTGCAATCTAATGCCCTTCTTGCTAGGTATTGCAAGGTGTTCTCGGATGTATTATGATATGTAATAATGCAAATGATTATGCATTCCATTTATAGTGAACTCTAGGGCTGGAAGTTCAGTGCGGTTCGAATAACCGAAATGAAATTTGCGGTTAACTGAAATCGATTTACCCAAAAATCACTATCTGAAACCAAACCGAATTACGAATTCCGGTTATCAGCTAACCGTTCGATTAGTTGAATCGGTTATCCGAAATAACCAAAATAACCGATTTTTTATTAAAAAAAATTAAATTGAAATTAAATATATTTTAATATCAACTATATTTTTATATATTTTTTTCAATTTTATAATAAATATGGAATAATTATTAGAAATGAAATATATGTATATTAAATAATTATTAAAATATAAAATATATTTATAAAAAAATGTATAAATGTATAAATTTTAAATTTAAATTTTGGTTATTTCGATTTTTCGGTTATATCCAATCGGTTATCGAATATAACAGATAACCGAAAATTACCAAAAATACTATCCGATAACCGACCCGCTATCCAAAAATTACGATTATCGATTATCAGTTCGGTTATTAATTATACGAAATAACTAATCCAAACTTCCAGCCCTAGGGAACTCTTACCGCTAGAGTCAATGTTGGAATCAATGTCAAGGTTAATATATTTAAGATAGCAGTGACAGTTATGGGCATTACAGCTAACCTGGATGAATACAACTCGAGAATGTATCTAGACGCTCCCTTGTACACGTACAAGCTCAATTTAGTTGGGTGACATCTATTGGTCCCAAATAAATGGTCCAACAAGATCTTTAGTTGGTCCAAACCAAAACCAAGTTCAACCCATAACTTTAATCCACTATTTTGCACTCACCGAGAATCGATTTAAAGAATATGAATATAGCATGATCATTTACTCAAATCGTAGATCGATCTTACGACATTTAATTATACAAAATTAAATGTTACGTCACCTAAACAACTGGTCAAACATTCTTAACCATACATGATTCCAACATATCATGGGAGAGTATGACGTCTTGTGCAAGTACTCCTTTGACGTCGATGTCATTGTTGTCGAACATTAGAGTGACAAAATATAAATAATCGGAATGCGAGAAAGAAAGACATGTTCGACATGACCGGTCGAAGTCATTACTGGCCTGGCTGCCTTAGAGCATCCCCAATGGGGGTTGCTCAAATACTGGTTGCGATGACATTTTCGTAAATAAATGAAACTTTTTTGGGTGGGGTTTGGGAGATTGTGTTGGTAGGTAGCAGTGAGAGTTTCTCGCTTTGGGTTTCCAGAGTCTCTACTTTAATAATTATAGAATGATTGAATTTGAGAAAAATGATATTAATTAAATTTGTTAATTTAAATTTGTAATATAAAATAAATAAATACGAAAAAAAATAAATAAATAAAATGAAAATTAAAATAAGAATTACAATAATTAAAACACAACATTCAATTTGAAATAGAAAGTACAATACATAAAATACAACATTAGAAATAAAAATTACAATAATTAAAATACAACATTAGAAATTAAAATTACAATAATTAAAAAATAATATTAGAAATAAAAATTACAATAATTAAAAAACGACTAAACTAAAAATCAAACATACTCCTAATTTGAGCACACATAGTGTTGTGCATCTCGAGTTTCTCGGGCGTCATCCTCGACGTATCCTTCTACAAGATCTTGTAATAAGCAAGTCTTGTTGTGTCGTACGTGAATGTTGTAATTGCGTTAGAAGTTTGTTTCAAAGTTTGCAACGCTTCGTTACTTGGTTGCTCGGAGGCGGAGGCGGAGGCTTTACCCTTCCCTTTTCTTTTCGTCGCCTCCTTGGGTTGAGTCGCTCGTGAACCCTTCCCCCATATTGTTTTTCCCCCTTTTGTTGGAGGGGATGATTGGAACAACGCGTTGGAATTTTTGCATGTTTCGCAAAATCTACCAACAATGTCGGTATTTGAACTCCAACCTTTTAATTTGTTTATACTCCGCCAACGCCTTTTGGTAGATGTCGTGGTCGGAGTTGCCGCTTTTCCATTGATCGCTGCATCGGTTGTAGATTGCGCAAAACTCCCGGGTCGTAGTTTGAATACGTTGCCAATGACACTTCAATTGTTGGAGGGCGCGAGGCCTCAACTGGTTGCGTTGCCGGTTGAAGGAGTCGGTGATGCGTTTCCAATAGGACTCGGCCTTTTGGTTGTTGCCGACGATGGGGTTTTGGCTTGTGTCGAGTCAAGTGCGGCAAAGTATGATGCCATCCTCCTCGGTGTAGGAAACATCCACTTTAGTTCGAGCGCCCCCTTTGGAGAGAGAGATAGCAAGACTCTCGTCCGTAGAATCGTCGAATGAATCATTCAAGTTGATTCCGTCGAGTCCTCCGGCTCTGGCTCCGGCTCCCCCGGAGCAAGCGGTTGAGAATGTAGGAGATAGTTGGGAAGAGAATTGGGGTGAGTACGGAGGAAATGGAAATTGTTGGCCGGAATAAGTTTGGCCGGGATAAGGAGTAGAGAAGAGAAGATGGTTGAATTGAGAGGGTGAAAATTGAGAGGAAGGGAAAGGAGAATTTTGGCTTTGATAATTCGGGTTGCCGGACGACGAATTGTCCGAACTTTGATTATCGGAGCTTCCGCCTTGACTTCGGTATATAAATCTATTGAATTGCTCATCCATTTTTTTTTGGCTAACTTGTAATAGAAATGTTTGAAGAAAGATGGTTGAAAGATTGAAGAATGGATGCAAATGTGTGAAAATGTAGGATTGAAATAGGGTATTTATACATGAATTAAAGAATAAAAAAAAAGGAAAATAAAAAAAAATCTGGGGGAGCGGGAAACCGGGTGCCACAGCGGTGAAACCCGGGTGTGTTTCCCTTGCCCAGCGCCCGTCTCACGGGACAGCAACTGGCGCCCAAACCCCCCCACCCGCAGCGGGGGTTTCCCCACCCCAGTAGCCGACGCCCCTGCCCAAGGCCTGCCTGGATTTCCCGCACCCGCCTGCGCTGCAGGTGCTCTTATATGCCGGCACCTTCGGCGTTGACGTCGCCATCCATTAATGCTTCTTGAGGAACCACTCGCAAAGTCAAGCTTCAACCTCGGAATACTCGAAAGAGAAATAACAAAGCATGGCTGCTTCTAGAGTAGAGGGATATGCTGATGCCATTTTCTCTCTCTCTTTCTCACTTGATTTCAGAGTTTATATTTCTCAATTTATCTTTCCAAACCTTATCAG
This sequence comes from Leonotis leonurus, assembly GCA_026898415.1. NCBI lineage: Eukaryota > Viridiplantae > Streptophyta > Magnoliopsida > Lamiales > Lamiaceae > Leonotis > Leonotis leonurus. The sequence goes on along the minus strand of JAPKLX010000189.1, from coordinate 562,843 downwards.
ATTTTGACTTATTGCTGTGAAACAAACACTTACATTGAATAAATATATATATATCTTTAAATCTAATATATTATTAATAAATCAGAGTGGCGCATCGTGGGCTCATAATAAAATGGTATATATGTGTATAAATATATTTGTAATTGAATAAAAATTTACATATTTTTATAAAATATTTTTTATATAAAAATTATATTTAGTTACATTAACTTACGACTTCTTATTTCTTTTCTCGAAAGATGTCATTAATTAAGTCGAAGTTGATATATTTATTGAACATATTGAAAAGTTATCAGAAATAAAAAATTGAAAGTACATAATTTTTGTCAAAGTCAAGCTTTCTTTTCTTTTAATTTATATATCTTTCTTTTCTTTTAATTATAAATTTATAATCTCTTTATTTTGGGGTTTTTGTTTTTATACTCCCTCCGTCCACCAATGTCGTTAACGTTTTGCCATTTCGGGCCGTCCACCAATGTTGTTAACACTTAAAAGTTTCCTTTTTTGGACATACCTTTTTACCCTTTTACCCTTACTAACTCCACTAACTTTTTATCTTTTTACCCTTTTATCCTTACTAACTCCACTAACTTTTTACTTTCTACTATCTCCACTTACTACATTTTTCCACAAAGTCAAAATAATAGATTAAAACCCGTGCCGAGTCAAAATGTTAACAATATTCGTGGACGGAGGGAGTAATATTTATATTGCCACTTTCTAATTAGCTATATAATTGTTACTTTCGTGGAAATTTTTCAACATTGCTTATTTTTATTTTTGTATTGTTCAATAATATTTACTTGTTTCTAAAAGATAGTAAAAAAATAAACTTTTTAAATGGATAGATACTACAAACTTTTCATCTTTTATAATATTTCTTATTTTACATATAAAAAAATAAGTCGTTTTTAACTAGTCTAGGGAATAGTTGTGATTGCAAATGGAAAAATATTGCATGAAAACTTTAATAATTCATTAATGACGACAAATAATGATGAATGTTTCACGAGGTATTAAACTAATAGAACACACGTATCCAATGCATGTTGTTAAGAAAATGGTAATAGACCTAGGAATGGCAATTGGGCGTGGCGGGCGTGGATAGTAGGTATCCATACCCATACCCGCGAAAATTTCTCCCACCCGCCACCCGCCACGGGTATCACCCCCCACCCAAACCCGCCACCCGTCGGGTACCCGCGAACCCGCCACCCAATGGGTATCCACCACCCATCACCCGTTGGGTACCCACGAACCCGCCCTTCGTGGGTATCCATCACCCACTAATCAGAATTTAAAATTAAATTAGTACATCAAACATAAAGCAAAATTTTACCACAAATCACATATTTTGTATTATGTTTTATATTTTTAATTTTTATTTGTGTTTTATAATTTATTATCTGCAAATTTAATAATATATGTATAGTGGGTAATTGATGGGTAATTGACGGTAATTGATGGGTAATTGACGGGTAATTCGCGGGTATTTTTGGCGGGTATATGGGTTTCGCGGGTATGGATAGCAACTATCCAAACCCATACCCACGAACTAAATGGATAGTAAATTCTACCCATACCCATGGATATCAAACGTCTCTCAAACCCGTTCCTATTAGGATCGGGTACCCGCGGGTAAATTGTCATCCCTAAATAGACCAAAGGAAGAATGATACTTGTGGCCTAATTTATATATCGATAACATATTTTAAAATTGCCGTATATTTTATGGAGTCTATAAATTTTTTTCTGATAGTGAACTTATAAGCTATTGTGAATTATTAAAGATGGTGCATCATGATATGGAAGGGTTCCTTAGTAAATTGGTAAATATTTCTAATAATTTACAATAGTTTAGGCTTCCACATTTAAATGTAATTTTATTGGTAAAATTTATGTTGTGTCCTTTTTCACGCATGGATGTATTCCTTGGTAAATTAGCTAATCATGTCTCATGTTATATTAGTTTGAATTTATCTCTTAGAATTTTCGTGCATCACACAATAATAATCAAATACTTCATTTGTCTAATTAAATTTGACACTTTTTTTAAATTGTTTCAATAAACTTGAACACTTTAAGAATAACAAAAACTAACTCCTTAGTCTATTTGGTATTCCACTAAATAAAATACATGTTAGGATAAAAATAACATGGACAAGTTAAGAAAAGGTAAGATAGTTTTTTGTGACTCTTGTTTGGTGTATAATAGAAAAAGTAAGCTACAACCATAGTGTCGTAAGGCTTATCTCATAGCCTTTTGAGAGAAAAAAGAGATGAAGCACGGAGCGATTATTATTTTTCAAATTAAAAATTCAATTATGTAGTCAATACAAGAATAATTTGACCTTCTTCTCAAATTCCCGATACTACATATAACAGCGATATTTCATCGGGGCTCTTAATTTTAGACGGGTCAGAACATAAACCAATATGAGCTACCAAATGCTAGTAATTGGCATTTAAACTTTATTTATATGCCCTTTATCGTCTTACCAAATGAGCCCTTAAAAAGGTGTAAGTCCTACTAGTTTTATAAATTTACATTATTTTACAGTTTTTTAATAATCGTGCCGAGAAAAAATATGTCGTGCTTATTGATACAGATGAAGTAATAATATGAAATACACAATCAATTGATTTGGCACAAGTTTCTACAATGCACAATTTAAAAGCTATATATTGATTGAAAATGAAGCCTACCAATTAATTTGTTCTTCATTCTTGATAATTTGTCTAATACTCCTTCCGTTCCATTAATAATGATCAACTTTGATTAAAAAATTGTCACAGTTTTGATCAAATTTATTTCCCATCGTTGTTTTCATGCATGAATGTATTCCGCGATGAATTAGCTAATTGTGTCTTATGTTATTTTTGTAATAATAAAATAATAATTTTATTAATAAATCGAGAACCGGAGATTACAATGTTTTGAGATTACAAAGAAACAACTAAAAAGTCGAGTCGAGAAACAACTATGCAGCTCCTATATGAAAACTAGAATGAGAAGAAGATTTAAAAGAGAGGAGAGAGCTAATGTTTTTTTGGTGTGTATAAAAATGAGCTCTCAACCCCCTTTATATAGGACTATGGGGGAAAGTCATAGGTCACTCCATAAATAAGCTATATAAATTGCCATAAACTTAGACCCACCAAGAGTCTCTCTCAGCAACTTCAAAAGCCACAAAGTATCAAACCATAATAATAGCCATATCAAAGGTTTTTGCATGGATTTGCATGGCTCCACTTATGGGCTAATGAATAACTAAATTTATATTATCCAAATAAAGCCCAAGCAATAATCAATAAGTGGGCTAAACCACATTGCCATATAAAAAGCTTAAACCATCTTTAGTATATGATTTCTCACTCAACGAAAATCGATTTTGAGAAATATGCTACAATTATCTACTCGAAAGTAAACAATTCTTATCCATTTAATTCTCAAAGAATTAAATATATGACCACCAAATTAATTAAGAACCCTACAAGTTCAAAATCAATTTTCCAACAATTTTAAGGGCTAAATGGCAAAAAGATCTAAGTTATTTAGGTTACATCAAATATATAATGTATTATCATAAATAAAATCATGAACTATTAATAGATATATCAAATATGTCATGAACCAGAAAATCCGACAACAATCCCTCCATGTTGCATGTCAAATGTCATTTAGAAGGTGACATGGCCATGTAATTAAAAAAATCCAACTGAATATACTTTAAAACACGTTTCCTACATGAATTTTTGTTCATATCTTTTTCTCTTTGCCCAGCCTCATTTTTTCACCACTTTTAATGTAACTAATTAACATATATAGATCTTAATGAGAGATTTTTCTCTATAATCAAATTACAAAATAAAGTGTTGTGTCTGCAGAGGCGATTACATATTAATGTGTTGTAATTCTTTTCAATTAAATGATCAAGTCAATTTGCAAGGTTGCCTTTGCCATATATGCCCCATTGAAAGACAAAATCACAATCTTGCACATTCCCTCATGTAATCATATAGAGTTGGTATATATGTTGGGGCTGTGGATGGGGCACGACCGCACAGGGCTTCGGAAAAGATGTCCTGAAATATCGATTCCTTT
>JAPKLX010000189.1:510259-548738 GCA_026898415.1 Leonotis leonurus | reverse complement strand
GAGCTCGTATTGGTATGATCTTGAGCTCGAGCTCGAGCTCGAGCTCGAATATAACACTAATTCGAATATTTAACAAGCCGAGCTCGAATCGAGCTCGAGCTCGATATTTATGTCTCGAGCCGAGCTCGAACAAAAATATTAAAGCTCGGCTCGAGCTCGAGCCGAGCTCGAACATGCCATAATATAAACGAGCTGAGCTCGATCAGGCTGATATTCGGCTCGGCTCGGCTCGTTTACACCCCTACTTACAACCAACGCATAATTCGTTCCTTGGGACAAAGGATTTGTTTAGGTTTACATTAGCCGCCAGCTGCCCCTACGCAAATAAAACTACATAAAAATTATGAACAGTTTAACATCCCCAATTCCCCATCACTATTCTCTTGTTAATAATCCCGTTTCTAACAAAAATGAAGAAACAAAATATTATTTTCCAAACAGAGTTAAGCAGGGTCATTAGGAGACGTTTTGATTTGCAAGAGAATGGCGAAATGGTGTTAATTACTCGCATCATTTCGATACAGTTATATTTGCATTGAATTGAACAATCTTCAAATTGTTTTTCGTTATTATCCCAATTTCCAAATGCATAAATGTGTGTCATCCCTCAGAAATAATTTCACATCAAAGAATATTCAGTCTACTTTTAACGTTAAATTTCTGGAAAAATATCATCACAGGGAAGCAGCCTCAAAGCTTAACATCAGAAAATGAAAATGGATCAATAAAAAAAGAAAAAAAAAACTCTATAAATCTAATTTCCAATCCCTCAGAACAAGAAATCATCAAGGATATTCAGGCCACTACTTTAATTCGAAATTCCTCACAGGGATTGGTAATTGATCAATGATAAAACGTGAATAACTTAATAACAATAACAAAAAAAGAAGAAGAATGATAACTCATAAACAAAGAGCGAGGGAATATGAATTAGAAGCAGATGAAGTTATGCAGAAAGAGGGAAAATATGAAAGAAATAAATTACGCTTTAAAGCTGAAGTCAGCTACTGATGACGGCGATGTCGACTAGGGTTTTGTGTTGGGGAAGCGCTGCTTTGGAAGATTCGAGTCTTTTTTTCGTAGGTTGTGTTTATATGAAGCCCAATTTCGTTATTTGGGCCTTGATATCCATTTAGGCAGTGTTTGGTAGCCTGGTTAGGATAAGCTATGTTATGATAAAATAAAATTGACTTAACAAATAAAATAAATGGAAGTTTCTTATTTTGTTGTTTGGTAATAAGGATTTTAAAAATTAAATAACTTAACTTCTTGTTTGATATCCTATTTTATATGACAAATTCTATTAATTCATCTTCAAATTCTAACCTAGCCGTCATTATCTATTCAACCCCATATCAAAGAAATCTCCAACCATGACTTCAGATAATCTAGGGATCGCAAGAGACGCATATGTTAGAACATGGAATTCAACATACTGCAAATACTACAGAAACTTAACATGAATTCCTAAACAACTAAAGTCTCTATCATGCATAGTCCGAAGCATAATGTGATGAAGATGATGAACCACTAACCTGGAAACGCCATATCTCGACGTAGAAGAGGATTGGGTCAGGGTGTGGTCTTCCAGGGGATGATCACCTCAGTTTCCTTATGCACCGTTCTGATGGGGGAGAACAGATGACAACGTTCAGTATGATTCCCCTGGGGACCACCCATATTTTATTAAATAACTTTATTTGTAATTGCAAGTTAGCCCCTCAACAACTTACCAATTACACTTTAGGATATATATACTTTTATACAATAGCAACATATAATACATTATATTATATATGTGACCACACTTTATAGATTGATTAGAAATTAATCTAACAATCTCACACTTGGGCACAATATATAATCATCCTGATAATGTATTATAACCGAAAAGCGCTTATAAGAATATGCTATCATATACTGTATGTATATAAACAATCTCGTCCATTGACTGCACTCATACAAGAACTAAAGCAGCGTTCATCAAATATAGCTCGACTAGACTGACAGTAATCACATGCACAAACACAACCAAACGACATAGATCATATGGTATAACGAAAATCAGATTTAAAATCTATTTTCGAATGGTCCTCCTTATACCTTTAAACTTTAGATGAAGGCAACTGAATACAAAATAAGCAACATAAACTGAAATCTTGATCAAGATAAAACTTCATTAAAGGTGAAGTAAATGTGTTGCAACAAAAACGCAAACAATAGTATCGATAAGCAACATATGCAGCTCCCACTGAATCTATACAATCTCATCTAATGATGATAATCCCATACTAGATACATGTTCATGAAAGACCTTAGGCACTAGGGCCTTAGTAAACGGATCCGCAATCATGGAGCCAGTTCCAATATGCTCAATCGATATCAGCTTATTCTGAACCTTCTCTTTCACAACCAGGAACTTGATGTCGATGTGCTTCGACTTTGAACAGCTCCTATTGTTGTTAGAATACAGGACTGCTGATTTGTTGTCACAATAAATCTTAAGTGGTCTTTCGATTGTTTCCACAATGCGCAGCCCAGTGACAAAGTTCTTCAGCCAGATCCCGTGATCTGTAGCTTGATAACATGCTACAAACTCTGCTTCCATCGTGGAAGAAGCTACAAGTGTCTGTTTGACACTTTTCCAGGATATAGCTCCTCCAGCCAGCAGATAGACATATCCAGAAGTTGATTTCTTGCTGTCTTGACAACCAGCAAAGTCAGAATCGGAGTATCCAACGACCTCCAGGTTATCTGACCTTCTGTAGATTAGCATGTAATCTTTTGTTCCTTGTAAATATCTGAAAATCCTCTTGGCTGCTTTCCAGTGAGTCATCCCAGGATCACTTAGATATCTACCTAGCATTCCTACTATGTACGCAATATCCGGACGCGTACATACCTGAGCATACATTAAACTTCCTATTGCCGAAGCATAAGGAATGTTTTGCATCTGTTGAATTTCAAGATTGGTCTTAGGGCATTGAGAAAGGCTGAACTTTTCTCCTTTAGATACAGGGGTATCTACTGGTCTACTACCTTGCATACTAAACCTCTTTAATATCTTTTCGATATAACTCTTTTGTGACAATCCAAGTACACCTTTAGATCTATCACGGTGTATTTGAATTCCTAATACAAAAGAAGCTTCCCCAAGATCTTTCATCTCAAAGTTCTCAGAGAGAAATCTCTTAGTATCCTTAAGGAAGTTCAGGTCATTAGAGGCTAGTAATATATCGTCTACGTATAGAACCAGAAGTACAAACTTACTCCCACTGAACTTGTGATATACACAATCTTCAACTACGTTCATTTCAAAACCAAATGAAAGAACTACTTCATGAAATTTGTGATACCATTGACGAGAAGCTTGCTTGAGCCCGTAGATGGATTTCTTAAGCTTACAAACCATATCCTTCGAGTCACCTATTTCAAAGTGCTCTGGTTGTTTCATATAGATCGTTTCTTCAATGTCTCCATTGAGAAACGCCGTTTTGACATCCATCTGATGCAGCTCAAGATCAAAATGAGCAACTAAAGCCATGATTATTCTAAATGAGTCTTTCGATGAAACCGGAGAGAAAGTCTCAGAATAATCTACACCTTCTTTCTGAGTATATCCTTTAGCAACAAGACGTGCTTTATATCTTTCCACTTTACCTTTTGCATCCCTTTTGGTTTTAAATATCCATTTACAACCAATTGGTCTTGCACCTGATGGTAATGGGACAAGATCCCATACTTGATTGTCTTGCATAGACTTGTACTCTTCATTCATAGCTTCAATCCATTGAGCAGAATGTTCATCTTGCATGGCCTGACGGAAAGTGACAGGGTCGTTTTCCATCAGTCCATTAGACTCCTCAGCTTCCATGAGGTACACTTCATAATCCTCAGGAATAACACTCCGTCTCTCTCTAGTGGATCTCCTCAATTGTAATTGAGGTTGTTCTATAGGTTGCTCTACAGGTTGTTCTTGAGGTTGTTGACTTTGATCCAATTGAATGGGGATATTCTCAATGATATCACCTCGAGGTACATTCTCATCTGCTTCTCGAGTAATGAAAGGTACGAGAACCTGAACACTACTAGAAGCAGCAACACTGCTTGATGCAGTGGTAGGATTCATATTTGAATCCTCCTCAAAAGTAATATCCCTTATTCTATTTCTTCCCCCAAAGTCAATATCCTCAAAGAACGAGGCAGTTCCCGTCTCAAATATATTTCTAGATGTGGGATCATAAAACTTAAAACCCCTTGAGTGTTCAGAGTATCCTATGAAGTAGCTGCTAACTGTCTTGGGGTCCAATTTCTTTTCATGAGGCCTGTAAGGCCTTGCTTCAGCTGGACAGCCCCAAATATGTAAGTGCTTAAGACTGGGCTTTCGACCAGTCCATAGCTCATAGGGTGTTTTAGTAGCAGCCTTAGTGGGTACTCTATTTAGGATATAAGCTGCTGTTTTTAATGCTTCTCCCCAGAGAGACTCAGGTAAGGTTGAATGAGCAATCATACTCCTTACCATATCCTTAAGAGTTCTGTTTCGTCTCTCAGATACTCCATTCATGCTTGGTGTACCAGGCATTGTATACTGAGGGACAATTCCGGATTCCTCTAGGAATTTAGCAAAAGGGCCAGGACGTTGTTCACCTGAGCCGTCATATCTGCCATAGTATTCACCACCACGGTCAGATCTGACTGCCTTAATAGTTCTGTTAAGTTGATTTTCAACTTCAGCTTTAAAAGCTTTGAACACGTCAATTGATTGGCTCTTTTCATGTATTAGATACAGGTAGCCATATCTTGAGAAGTCATCTATAAAAGAGATGAAATACTGTTGGCCATTCCAAGAAGCTGTAGGGAAAGGACCACATATATCAGTATGTATCAGCTCTAAGACTTCTGTAGCTCTGTAGGCTCCTAGTTTCTTTTGTTTGGTCTGTTTCCCCTTTATACATTCAACACAGACATTATAATCCGTGAAATCAAGAGGATCTAAAATTCCATCTGACACTAAACGCTCAACTCTATTTCTAGAGATGTGTCCTAGGCGTTTGTGCCATAAGTTTGCAGATGTTTCCTTATTTATCTTTCTTTTAGTACCTTTAGATTCCACATGCAGGTTTTCATTGTAGGAAGATATAGTTTCCAACAAATATAGATTATCATAAGAGTTAAGGTAACCAGAACCAACAACCATAGAATTAAAAGACAATGTAAATTGTTTGTTACCAAAAGAACAAGTATAGCCAAATTTGTCCAATAAACAAACAGAAATCAAATTCCGTCTAAACGACGGTACAACATAAGTGTCTTTCAAATCTAAAAAGTATCCAGTCCCTAACATTAATCTAAAGTGTCCTATAGCTTCCACTTCAACCGACTTTCCGTCTCCAACGTAGATGTGTCTCTCAACATCACTCGGTCTTCGGTAGCTTAGGCAACCCTGCATAGAAATACTAATGTGAGTGGTAGCACCCGAATCCAACCACCAAGTATTTCTAGGTACTGAAGATAAATTAACTTCAGAACAGACCAAAGCAAAGATCATACCTTTCTTAGCACGCCATGCGTGGTACTTAGTACAATCTTTCTTCACGTGATCCGGCTTCTTGCAGAAGAAACAGTTCATTTCCTTAGCTTGTTTCTTCTTAGCCGGTCCCTTATCAGCAGCTTGCTTTTCAGACAGCCTTTTCTTGCCTTTACCCTTAGAGGTCGTTGCCACATGGGCACTTTCAGTTCGCTCTCTCTTAAGCTTTTCCTCCTCTTGAACACACTGAGAAATGAGCTCGTTAGGAGTCCATTTCTCCTTCTGACAGTTATAGCTAGTTTTAAACTGGCTAAATTGTGGAGGTAGAGAGATTAAGGCCATAAGTACCAGGAAATCATCAGTGAATTCCATTTTCAAAGCCTTAAGCTTTGAAGCGATGTTAAACATCTCCATAAGGTACTCCCTTATACTTCCTTGTCCTTTATATCTCATTGACATAAGAGTCGAGAGTAGTGACATCAACTCTATTTTGTCATTTTTGACAAAACACTGTTCGAGTTCTTCAAGGAAGATTTTGGCCGAACTGACCTTTTCCATATCATGACCTCTGAAGGCCTCTGGGATACTGTTAAGCATGATCATCATACTTAGTCTATTAGAACGGTCCCACCTCTCAACCTCCTTTCTTTGTTCAGGAGTACTTTCCTCAGTGAGAGGTGCGGGTTGTTCAGTCCGAAAGACCAAGTCAAGATCCATGCAACCCAGCATGATCAAAAGATGTCTTTTCCAATCTTTAAAGTTTGTCCCATTTAACATGGGAGGTGGGTTAATGCCAGAAGATAAAGTATTTCCGGATGACATATTAGCTGAATTGAACAAAAGAATAAAAAACTTAATCAGTAAACATACATGAATTAATTTACGCACAACATAGAAACTTGAGGTCCTAACTAATGGTCAATAGGTTTTATCCCCATCCGAGATACCAAGCGCACCACCAATGTCTATCCTTTGGGCTTCAACATTGGTTGCAAGTGGTACTCTCGATGTAGTGATCAAATGATGATAGTAAGGACGTGTCGAACAACAAACAGTCTTTGGACCGTTTTATTGAACACACAAGTTCAACCAGATTACTATCACTCACTTATCTCCACAGTATGCATAGTCAATTCGGCCAAATGTGGATCTTCCTTTGGGCCGATCACACAAACGCATGAATTGAAAACGCAAAACAACCATATATAGGGCTAGATGTAGTAGTCTCCACAAAAGAGGTCACTTTGGCGACGTATTGCTTCAACTAAAACACCTAGTAAACATATACAGTGCATGAAAACAAAATAATGCACGAAAACAACTTGTTGTCGCCAAACTGAAGTGGGTCAGCGGCCGCGGAGACCTCAGCGGTCGCTGACCTCATCAAATTTTCACCCCCGTAAGTAAGGTCAGCGGCCGCTTAAGGCTCAGCGGTCGCTGACCACAATAAAATTTTCTTGCCGAAAGATCAGTCAGCGGCCGCTGAAGCCTCAGCGGTCGCTGACCCGAAGAAAATAAAAATTGCCGAAAGTAATGTCAGCGGCCGCTGAGTCCTCAGCGGTCGCTGACCTGGGCTTCTGTACGGGTTTCGTTTTCCAGCGACATACAAACGCGATTATGGCCGAAATAGGACATCAATATATGGCGAAAACGGGAAATTAATCATACCAAACACCAATAAAACCCGTCCCCACATGAAAGGAACATAAAACACATGATTTAACACCCAATAACGCCCTAAATCATGAAATTAGGAGAATTCCCAAATCAAACAGCGGAAGATACAGAAAACATAAATTCTCCCAAAATCAAAGCACGTTAAATCACGGAGGATTAATGGCATCATCACATAATGTCCTAATCTCAGACTAACATGGATAGAGTGGCTCTGATACCACTTGTTATCGATTAAACCGAGGATATTGAGATCTGGAGTGTTTGTGTGAAGTGTTGGCTTCTGATTTTTATTTTTCGAACGTATTTTACCACAAAGATTTGCAACATCGGCGCAGGAAACAAGAAGTGAAATTTCTATCGATTAAAACAGGTTGTGTTTCTTTAAAATTTCTTCTTCAGTTTTTGTTCACTTCATCAACTCCTTAATTATCTAATGTTGGATATTCATGAATGGTTTTTGAAGCGAAATTTAGGGATACAAGAAGTTTGTACGTTTCTCCTCATCTACAAACCCAGTTCTACAAACATAGCTCTGCTAAATTCCATCTTTCCACGGTAAGAACAAGGTTTAACTTAGTGGTTATTTTGCTTAGTTTGTTGTGTAATAAAATCTTGTTAGCATGATATGTATTTATAATTTTGTATTTATAAGTTTGTGACATTACAAAGGCTTATTTCTTTTGTTTATTTTCAGGTTCTTTCAATTTGTTTCAGTTTGTTTCTTTTGTTTATTTTCAGTTTGTTTCAGTTTGTGACATTACACAAGTTTCTCCATCCAGACTCAATGAACTCTACGCAGGATGGTTAGAATGTTTTGTAGATGTTTATCTTTTATATAACATTTATTATCCACACTCATTGTCACTCATTGTTTTGATTGATGTTAAAATAATTCGTAGGGAGTTACGGAGTTGGCGTTAGTGGCAAGAAATCAGAGAGAAATCGTCGAAGCTGGACCGAAAAGGAAGAGATAACACTCATATCATCACTAAAAGAGTTGATAGTCCAGGGGTGGAAGTCCGATAACGGCTTCAGGGCTGGTTATCTCGGAAAATTGGAGGATGCTCTGCGTCGAGAATTTCCCAACACAGACCTCAGAGCCATGCCTCATGTGAACTCGAAACTCTCCAGTTGGAAAAAAAGTTACTACTCACTCTCATCGATGCTCAATCGAAGCGGTGTAGGTTTTAACTTACGAGGTACTCACATGATCGAATGTGAGGATGATCAATGGGATCAAATCGTCAAGGTCATATGTTCTAAAAAAGTTAATTTCTATTTTGTTTACCTATGGAATAATATTTCTGAACATCTTGAGTGTTTTTTAATTTCTATTTTCTAAACATCTTGAATGGATAGATAGAATAACATGGAGGGGAATTGGTGATTAATATAGCCTGAGATTTTGGATAAAAAAATGTACTTTCTAATCATCTATATTTATGTTTAATATATGACTGAAATAATATATATTATTGCACTTGTGTTTTAAGTTATTTGTTGCATTAAACACTAACTTTGTTGATTTGATTGAACAACATTAGATGGACCCAAATGCTAGATTGATGCGTTACAAGCCCTGGCCACATTACGAGGATTGGAAAGAGTTGTTCGGGAAGGATCGCGCTACTGGTGAGAATGCAGAAGATGTGTACGAAGCTTATGAAGACATACAAAATAATGAGCATGTGATGCCTGATGGACCTACACCTTCAGAAAATGATTTCATATCTGAGAGTGAGACAAATGAAATGTCCTATGATCGAGTTTCTGAAAGTAATCGAGATGATCAACACTCCAAAAGGTATAAAAATAAACGAAAGGCTATTGAAGATCTTCAAGGAATTTGTGAACTTTTAAGTGAGATGAATCAATCCACTAACACAAGGCTTGAGCACTTGGCTAATCGAATTGGGTACGAATTCGACATGGGTAAAGCGAGGCAAGAGACTTTCGAGCAACTCGGGGATATATCAGGACTGTCTCTGGAGAACAGGTTCATAGTCACTGAGCTTGTGGCGTTCAAAGCTGAACGACTGGATGTTTGGAGAGGAATGAACGCAGAAGCTCGTGCACAGTATGTCAAACATCTCCTCAACTACAAGGGACCTTGATATTAAGATGGGTTTAGTTACAAAAGGTTTTGTTTTTGGCAGTATTTGGTGACTGCATAAGGTATAGAGTCAACTAATACCTTGAACTCATTTTTTGGTTTAATGATCGGGAGCCATATGTGGTTTTCATTATTGGCTGAAGAACAAACCTTTTTTTGTTGTTGTATAGATCTGGAGCCATATGTGGTTTCCATTATTGGCTGAAGAACAAGTCTTTTTTTGTTGTTGATGTATAGATGTTTGTTGCTACTACTTTTATATAACTTGTGGTTTCCATTATTGGTTGGAGCCATACTGTTGCTTGACAATATTTTTTAGATGTGACTTGTCAAACTTTTATTTTATCATGACAGGAAATAAAGAATCTAACAGAGATATAGATCATACCATGCATATATCAATTCAATATCCAACTCCATGGACACCACTTTTTGTACATCTCTCCAACTTTAGTCATGGACACCACTTATTCAAAATAAGAGTAACTGATTCATAGTGAAATCACATCCACACCTACATACATATCTACTAGAAGATCAAAATAAGAGTAGCTGATTCTATATAATACTAAATTACATTACAACACCACCTAAAATTATGCCAATAGTTTGCCGAACGCCATGCCCAAGCAGAATATTACTACTGCCATGAAGATTTGTGACATGAACACTTCATCTTCACCTCTGTGATGCACGTTATTTGTTCGAGCCGAAGTCACCTGACTTGATTCATAAGTTTCGTAGTTATTAGCTAACCTCTTTTGCCACCTTTGATTAACAACGTAATCTGGTATCATTCCAGGCCCATCATTACAGTGGTAATCATCACACCACAAGAACTCTTTGGAGTGATCTACATTTCTGGGACACTTGTAGAAGAATCTTCCGGGGTGTTTTGCAGTCTTCGACGCACAAAATAAGTTCATCTTTCCTGCACCACAAATACAATTTGGGGCCCTGCTCTCTCTATCACTTGATGATGATGCCATGTACCTATTATCATTCAGTAAATATGCTTCAAGAATAAATACCATTAAAATTCACACAAATTTCATACACCAAATCACAATCAAAGATTAGTTTTAGAACAAATAGAAAAACACACAAATTCAGTCATGATGTAAGAATTAATCAACTGAAACATTTCCAAAAGTTGCAATAAAAAAATAGGAATAACTATGGTTGCCACATTAGTTGGGCAATGTCATTTCTCTTTTCATTCCAAGCAGTTGAACCTTCTACATAATCCACATAGTCCCCGTTTTCATCACGTTCGTCATCTTCTGCATCATCTACATTGTCTACCATATTCTCAATGGGATCAACCGTCATTTCAGATCGTATGAAATTGTGAAGAAGGAAACAGGCCATGATGAGCCTAGTTTGCACCTTCACTGGATAGTACGATGCGCTCCTAAGTATGCTCCATCGCTTCTTAACTACCCCAAATGCACGCTCGATGACATTTCGAGCTTTAGTGTGCCTCATGTTGAACATTTCTTCAGAATTTTGAGGCAATGATGCGTTAGGACCCCACTCCTTTAAATGATATCTAACACCTTTATATGGTGTTAAGAAACCTTCACTATTAGCGTACCCGTTATCCCATAAATAGTAAGACCCTATACACACGAAACAATAAATAATAAGAAGCTTAAAGTTTCAATCAATAAATAATAAGAAGCATAAATAGTAGGACCTTATCGCATCAATGTGTCAATGTATGTACCTCTAGAAACTTTCAAACCATGTACCCTATTCACAACATCTCTTAGAACTCTACAATCGGCGGCAGAACCCTCCCAACCGGGTAATACGTACACAAATTTCATGTCACGGTCGCATGCCGCTAACGTGTTGGTGGCAATCTTCCCCTTCCGATTCCTATAACGTGGTTTGTCCTTATTTTTAACCGTCATGCTAATATATGTGCCATCTAATGCACCAAGGCAACCCTATTTAAACAAAATGAATAATGAAAATCAAGGAAATAATATGACAGATAATGACAGATAGTGCAAAATTCAAAGCTTATGTCATTAGAAAATTTTATGCAACGTTGGTGTTTGTACCTTAAACCATTTCCATCGTGGATCAAGAGAATCTTCCGAAACTGGGGTTGGTTTCACCAAGAATAATCGGTGTAGCTTCAGTATGGCACGTAGAACTAGATGTACATATATTGATATCGAATGCCCGGACCTTTGAAAGTCGAACCCCACAAGCTTGTTTTTCTTATGATGGGCTAATATTGAACAAAATATAGCAACTTGTTCTTCTACGCATACATATCTTCCATCCCTCAAGCCTCCGAGTTCTTTTAATAATATACAGAGTCTTCCAAATGTATTACGATCCATTCTTAGATTTATGACACAATCGACATCAGAGATGTTGATCATTCGACTCAAATGCGCAACTTGACTTGGGATCTTCTTAATCATATAGTATGGTTTAGAAATACGTCTACGTTTTCTTTTCGACAACATCCGCAAGCATAATATGATTATTAGAAGGTACACACGAAAATTATGCGCATTCACTACTTCCTCCATAAGTAGATAAATGGATGATTGTTTATCAGCAAGAAACATCATTTGACAGTGAGAAATTAGTTGAATATAGCCCTACTTCTGCACTTATTATAAGAACACAAATCAATAGTCATAAAATTGCAAGTATAAGATGATATAAAGTTCAGTGTTTTTAACCATGTAGTCCTTATACTTCTGTGAATTTTTTTCTCCATATCAAGTTGGCAGTAAAAATAATTTGCTCGAACATGTATTAATACTTTTTAGTTTGCAAAAAATTGTCCTCAACGAAGGAATGAGAAACAAAGAGGTTGTATTATACATGGTTTGAGGGGAAAATAACATCACAAATATTTTACATACATGCACTCTACTCAAATTCAATTAAAAGTTTGTAAAGATCTGAAAAAAAACGTAATAAAAAAAATGTAAATCAACCATTAATTGCAAAATTCAAATCCCCCATTTTATCCATGTGGGTATATGCATACATTTCAAAGAATTGATGGAGATTTAGACAAATACCAGTCTCCGTCGGCTGTTCGTCTCCGTCGTCGGCAGTTCAACACATGAAATTTTAAAATATCTCCTTCTTTGCTCCTCCAGCCATTTGTTCTTAAAAAACATTTGCAGATGATTGTTCTTTGCTCCTCCAGCCGTTTGTTCTTAAAAAAAATTGCAGATGATTGAGGGAGAAATTTCTTAGAGGGGGTGAAAAATTTTCGAATTTATGTGCAGACGTAACGAGGGTTTACTATTTTGCTTTCAATTTCAACTACTGTTCAAGCTTTCATAATTTTATCCAATGGTGTGTGTGGGTTACTTAAGTGGCTGGAATAGTGATATTTAACCGGGCCAACTAAATAAATCGGGCCGAGCTACTAAATTTTAAGGGCTACCAAACAATTGAATTTCACAAGATAACTTTACTATCTAGCCAAAACATGGCTACCAAACACTGCCTTAGTATTTATATAGTTTCAATAATTGTTGGATTTTATATTAGATCAACGTGGAATATATATTTACAGTAAATATTAGAATTAATAGTAGAAAATTTTGAGATTTAAGATAGAATTTTTTTGAATATTTTAATAAATATTAAAATTAATTAAAAAATTCTAAAGGAACAAATGAATAATCAATTAATTAGCTAGTCATCAATCTTCATAATTAATTATATATATTATCTAATTTTCAAGAGTAAACGATGATGATTGAGGAATGCTATATATTTTCGTATCATAAATGAACAAAGCTTATTGTAGGGGTCTACTATCATATCTATATTATATATTATAATTAGCAAAATTATTTTTAATCTATATAATATATAAAGTATACATTCAACTATATATATTGCAATTTTGACTGAATAATTAATTAAATATGACTATAATAATGACTAATTAATTATATAAGATTTTAATTATACACTTACCTAAAACAATTCTTTCCAAATCATTGAATTATATATTACCGTATATAAAATATTAATATAAATATGATAGAAGGCTTGAGGTAGTGCCACATAAGTCTTGGATTAAGGAGAGAGCTTCAATATGTAATCCTTTTGTTGGTATTATTACTGTGAATTCCATTCACACTTTTGCTACCCAAAAGTTGATTAAGAATGAAGTTTTTTCTGGTGCAAGGCAACGGTCATTCTGTTGAGGACAGCTGAACATTGCAGCAAATATATATATGCAGTAGTGAGTGTGTTGAGACTAATCAAGCTTACCTTATTCATTCATGTATGAGAAGTGTGCACTTGATATAGTTGCAAAGGAAGAGAGTAAAACAAGAGCGATAGTTCATCGAGTGAGATTGTTTTACACAAGATTGTAACTTGTAAATTCTTCTTGTTGGTTAATGATAGCGATCTCTGATTTCCTTCCGTGGATGTAGATTCTTTGGAATTGAACCACGTAAACTCTTCGCGCATTGTTTACTGTTTTTGCGTCAAATCATTCTTGGAACTCATATTCGTATTTGATCTTGTTCTGGGTGTTTTCATTATAATTTCTTCATTTGGCGCCGTCTGTGGGAATCACTCTCGTTTCTTGAAGGGGTTGATTGGAGGAGAAGAACCCAGAGTAAGAATTCTGGGCAAATGGCATCATCAAGATTTGATGTCGAGAAGTTCGACGGCAAGAATGATTTTGGTCTTTGGCGCATCAAGATGAGAGCACACTTAGTACAACAAAGGTCGGTCGAAGCCTTGAAAGGGGAAAAGGGATTGCCAGAAGTGATGAAGCCAAAGAAGAAAGAAGAGTTATTACAGAAAGCACATAGCATGCTCATTCTGTGTCTAGGGGATAAAGTGTTGCCTGAGGTGTCAAGAGAGTCATTTGCAGCTGGGATTTGGGCGAAGTTGGAATCACTTTACATGACCAAGACTTTGGCCAGTCGTTTGTACATCAAGCAATGGCTTTACTCATATAGTTTGGTGGATGAAAAACCCATTTCTGACCAACTAGATGAATTTAATAAGATCATTGATGATCTTGAAAACATTAGTGTGAAAGTGGAAGATGAGGACAAGGTTATCATCCTACTCAACGCGCTCCCAAGAACTTATGAGCATCTTAAAGATGCTATGTTATATGGTAGAGAAACTGCAATCATAGTGGATGAAGTGCAGTCAGTTCTCAAGGCAAAAGAATTGCATAAACATTCAGATATGAAATCAGATACCCCAGCTGAGGGACTCAATGTGAAATTCAAATTCAAAAGGTCGTTCAAGCACAAAGGGGGTTTTTTTGACCAGAGAAAGAATATCTCTCTGCCCAAAGGAAAAGAGGCAGAAGAAAAAGAAACTAGAAAATGTCACTATTGTAAGAAGCCCGGACATCTGAAGAAAGATTGCTACTTCTGGAAAAGAAATCAAGCATTAAAGGAGGATCAAGCAAGCCCTGCAGAAGCTGAGGTTGCAAAACATATAGATGATGCAGAACTTGTGAATGTTCAGACAAATAAACCTGAAGAGATATGGATTCTTGACTCTGGTTGTACATTTCATATGTGTCCACACAAATCTTGGTTTTCTGAACTTGAGTTTGGACAAATGGGGTCTGTTCTTTTGGGTAATGATCATGCTTGTTCAGTAAAGGGGATAGGAAATGTGAAACTTAGAATGCATGATGGTGGTGTGAGAATACTCACAGAAGTAAGATACATTCCAAATCTAAAAAGGAATCTAAACTCACTTGGTATGCTGGAGTCAAAAGGTTTCAATTTCAAATCAGAAAATGGTTTCTTACATATAATGAAAGGAACAAGGACTCTAATGAAGGGAGTAAGGGATAGAAGCTTGTACTATCTTTTAGCAGACACTATTGTGGGTGAATCTGAGAGCAACATCTCAGATGACTCCAAACTTTGGCATATGAGGCTTGGGCACGTTGGAAAGAAATGAATGGATGAGTTGAATAGCAAGGGATCTCTTCAGTTGAAGGGAACATTCAGACCAAAAGCTTGTGAAGAATGTGTCCTTGGGAAAAGCAAGAAGTCACCCTTCAAAACCAATGTGATGAGTTCTTGCATTCAACTTGAGTATATCCACTCAGATTCGTGGGGTCCTTCAAGAAGAGAAATAATTGGAGGTGGAAGATATTTCATATCATTAATTGACGATTTCTCCAGAAAGGTGTGGATATATATCTTGAAGAACAAATCTGAGACTTTTACAAAGCTCACAGAATGGTGCAGTGAAGTAGAAAATGAAATGGGAACTAAGATCAAATGCCTAAGGACAGACAACGGTTTGGAATTTCTATCTGAAGAATTCTAGAAGTTCTGCTCGAGAAAAGGAATAAAGAGACATAAGACTGTTCCGGCTAATCCACAACAAAATGGAATTGTGGAGAGAATGAATCGAACAATATTGGAACAGGTGAGATGTATACTTTTTTCATCTGGTTTACCCAGAAAATTCTGGGGAGAAGCAGTTTCCACCGCATGTTATCTCATCAATAGATGCCCATCATCAGCCATCAACTTTGATATACCAGAAGAAAGGTGGAGTGGGAAGACAGTGAGTTACTCCTACTTGAGAGTTTTTGGTTGTTTGGCTTTTGCACATATAAGGCAAGATAAGTTGGAACCTAGGGCGTTGAGATGCATTTTTTTGGGATATCCGAAAGGAGTAAAAGGTTACAGATTGTGGTGCATAGAAGCTGGGAACCAAAAGGTGATAGTGAGCAGAGATGTGGTATTTATGGAGCAGAAGATGCCATATCTTGATCATGGAAGTAGAGCAGATGATGCAATTCCTAGTAGACATTTTGAGGTGGAGTTTGACAGGTCTGCAATCACAGGTGAGTCACAAGAACTGGGAGATGATCAAAGCATTTCAAGTGAAGGTGGAGCTGCAAGTGATGCAGGTAGAAATGAGGATCTGGACAACTATCTTTTGGCTAGAGATACAGAAAGAAGGTCAATAAGGCCACCGTCAAGATATGGTCATGCTGACATGATATCATATGCTCTTAATGTGGCAGAAATGATTGAATATGATGAGCCTAGAAGTTACAAAGAAGTAATAAGTTGTAAGGATAAAGAACATTGGATATTGGCAATGCAAGAAGAGCTTGAATCCCTCGAAAGAAACAAGACTTGGCAATTGGTAGAGAAACCAAAAACTCATAAATGTATCAGTTGTAAGTGGGTATTTGAAAGGAAGGTTGAAGCCATTGGCACTAACAAGGTAAGGTTCAAAGCTAGGTTGGTTGCAAGAAGTTTTACACAAAGGGAAGGTATTGATTTTAATGAGGTTTTCTCACATGTTGTTAAGCATTGTTCAATCCGTATATTGCTTCCTATTTCTGTACAGGAAGATATTAAACTACATCAGTTGGATGTAAAGATGGCTTTCTTGCATGGAGACCTTGAGGAAACTATATATATGAACCAGCCCGATGGATTCTTACAACTTGGAGCAGAAGTAAATGTATGCTTGTTAAAGAAATCATTATATGGTTTAAAATAAAGCTCAAGGCAGTGGTATATAAGGTTTGATAAGCATATGATGAAGATATGTTTTCACAAATCAAAATATGATAGTTGTGTATATCTTAAGGCTGCTAGAGATCATTCTCTGATATATTTGCTACTTTATGTTGATGATATGCTTATTGCAAGCAAGCATACGTATGAGATTGAACAGGTCAAGAAAGCTTTGCACTCTGAGTTTGAAATGAAGGACTTAGGAGATGCAAAAAAGAATTCTGGGGATGAATATATTGAGGGATAGATCAGCTGGAAAATTATGGCTCATACAGAAAGACTATGGGGGTGTTTGGTTTTCTTGATTAGCCTTGATTATGTGTGATTGATAAAATAATCAAGCATAATCAAGTGTTTGGTTTTCTTGATTTGGCGCGGGATAGATTATCTGGCCCACATATATTCAATGAATTCTTTGATTATTAATCAACCCAATCTTAACTTGATTAGACTTGATTATTAATCAAGCATCATTCAAAAATGCAAATTTACAAAATTATCCTAAACAATTTTATTATTTACAAAAATTCAAGTAAACACACACCTAACGTATCTCGATAAAGGGCAATTTATGTATTTTTCTATATTTTAATTATAGTCATATAATTTATCAAACATTATAATCAATCAAACAAAACACATGATTATATAATCCAAATAATCTCATCATCCTTTATCATATCAATCTAATCTATCCCAACTACCAAACCAAACACCCCTTATGTTGAAAAGGTTCTCAGAGAATTCCATATGAATGAGGCAAAAGAGGTAAAGGTGCTACTACAAAATAACCTGAAGTTGAGCTTTGATCAACAACCAAAGTCAGAGTCTGATAAAAAATATATGATGAGGGTGCCATACTCAAGTGTGGTTGGCAACATCATGTACACTATGATATGTACAAGGTCGGATCTAGCCTATCCTATAAGTGCCACAAGCAGGTTTATGTCTAATCCTGGTAAGATACATTGGGAAAACTTGAAGTACATTATGAGGTACTTAAAAGGATCCACATATTATGGCATTCTATTTGAGAGAAGGGGGCCAGATGTTTACTTGGTTTTGTGGATTCTGACTTTGCTGCAAACGTAAATACACGAAAATCACAATCTGGATATATATTCACTTTATTTGGAGCTGCTATAAGTTGGAAGTCTATGTTACAATAAGTTGTGGCCTTATCCACAACAGAGGCAGAATTTATGGCCGTCACTAAAGCAGTCAAAGAAGGACTTTGGTTAAAAGGAATAGTAGCAGAATTTGGAGTGAAGCAAAAGTCTGTTTGCATATATTGTGACAATCAAAGTGTTGTGCACTTGGAAAGCACCAAGTGTTTCACGAAAGGTCTAAACACATTGATGTGAAACATTATTTTGCAAGAGACATAGTGAATAAAGGCTTAGTTGAGATTGTGAAAGTATCTACCGAGGAAAACGCAGCAGATATGTTAACAAAGCTTATACCGATTGCAAAGTTTATGCATTGCTAGCAGTTGGTGAAGGTCTTGCTACATAAATAAATTTTGTTGTTGGAGGAAATTCAGTGATAGAGGTCGTGTTCATGAATTCAAGGTGGAGAATGTTGGTATTATTACTGTGAATTCCATTCACACTTTTGCTACCCAAAAGTTGATTAAGAATGAAGTTTTTTCTGGTGCAAGGCAACGGTCATTCTGTTGAGGGCAGCTGAACATTGCAGCAAATATATATATGCAGTAGTGAGTGTGTTGAGATCAATCAAGCTTACCTTATTCATTCATGTATGAGAAGTGTGCACTTGATATAGTTGCAAAGGAAGAGAGTAAAACAAGAGCGATAGTTCATCGAGTGAGATTGTTTTACACAAGATTGTAACTTGTAAATTCTTCTTGTTGGTTAATGATAGCTATCTCTGATTTCCTCCCGTGGATGTAGATTCTTTGGAATCGAACCACGTAAACTTTTCGCGCATTGTTTACTGTTTTTGCGTCAAATCATTCTTGGAACTCATATTCGTATTTGATCTTGTTCTGGGTGTTTTCATCACAATTTCTTCACCTTTAATATATTATATAGATTGTTTTTTTCAATTTCGATTATTTTGGTTATTTCAGATAATCGATTTGACTAACCAAATGGTTAGCGGATAACCGAAATTCATAATTTGATTCGTTTTCGGATAATGATTTTGGAGTAAATCAATTTCAATTAACTGCAAATTTCGGTTCGATTATGCGAACCGAATTTTTAGCTCTAGTGGTGCCAGCGGCGAATTTAACTGTATCCAAGGAGTGTCAATTGCCCTCCCTTAATTTTTTACTTGAAATGTCTATTATACCCTTAATAACTTTTAAAAATTTAAAAATATTAATAAAAGTTATACAAATGTTCAATTAATAAAAAACTTTTGACAGACAAAAGTTAGTTCGACTAGTTGTATACTATCCAAATGATTTTAAAGGCGTAGAACTTTTGGCGTTGTCGGATCAACTCGAAAATTTTGTGTTGGATGCGCGTTTAAGAATTGATACTTCTGATGTAGAAGGGCTCGGTGATCTTGCAAAAAAATTGGTTGAAACTGGAAGAAATTTGATGTATCCATTGGTTTATAAGCTTATCACTTTAGAACTAGTTTTGCCAGTTGCAACAACTTCTGTCGAAAGAGCATTTTCAGCTATGAAAATTGTGAAGAACCGACGTCGCAATCGAATGTGTGATGAATGGATGAATGATAGTTTGGTGGTCTATATTGAAAAGGATGTATTTAGTTGTGTTTCTAATGATGCTATTATGCATAAGTTTGAGAAGATGGTGGATTGTCAGGTGAACTATAGGTTAAACATTTCCTAATTGTTTATATAACATACTTTGTTATAGTCTTTTGCATTTTTGCCGACTCTTAGTTCGGATCCTGCGTCCGCCACTGAGTGGTGCCAACATGAAAGTCATCACGGGGAACACATTTTCCTCCGCCTGTGCCCCGTCCGTGCTCGCCCCACCTGCAAGCGCCCCGAATCTGCACGTCGCGCTTGCGACCGCCCCGCCTCTACCCTCCCCGACTGCCCCATCTGGGACATGTGCTTTGCCGCCGCTCACCCAGCCTTTGCGCCCCTCGTCTCTGCCTTCCCAGTCATTTGTAATTTTTTTCGATTTCGAGCGGTACTAACAAGAACCAAATCAGTTCTTCGGTACTCAATTACCCAATCGGTATTGGAATTGGTTCCTGAAATTTGCTGATTCTCGGTTCGGGTACTCAACATTTCGGTTTCAGGAACCAATTCTTACCCCTAATTAAAATAGAGATGTTTTCGATTATAATTGTAAGAGAGATTTATTTGAAAGTCGACAAATTTCTCCCTGCCGAAGGATTCTGATGATCTCAACTTCGCAATAATGCATATCTAAAGTAACGGTGGTTTTGAATGTCGTGATCAAAAGACGCAACAGGCGAATAGAATTAATGTTCATTCAATTATGAAAAATAAATGAAGACGTTAATTATTTTAATAAATTGAATCAAATAAATTAATTAGTTTACATTAAAATAGATAATTGAAAGTGGGAAATACGATAATACATTTAACATTGTAAAGGAATAAAATTTGATTGTTATACATTAAAGTAAAAAAATCAAAGGTGGAGAAGCACGAGATTCATTTAAAATTCTAAATGAATAAAATTTGATTATTCCACATTAAAGTATATAATCAAGGAAATACTTCTTTAATTTGGAAATTAAGTAAAGTAATTGATTAGTCAAATTGAAGAATAGATAATCATGAAGGGAAAAATTGTACGTACTTTGTAATTTACATAAAGTTATCACAATAAATCCAACATTTAATTTATGAAGCAAATTAAATGATAGATGATTTATTTCAAAAAAATAATCATGCTTTTAGGTAAAGAGTGTCTTGAAATTACAATTGTACTTAGGAATTAACTTGAAAGTTATAATCAAATAATTAAATTGGTTTGAAAATGAGATTTATAATTAAATATAGATCGTAGATTAATACATATTGTAAGGTAGAGATTTATTCAAAGATTAATATTAAAATTATACTTGTTTTTTATAATTTTTTATTCTAATTAAGGACTATTAGGTAATTATAGACAATCTTATCCATTGAATTGTAGATATTATTTAAATTTGAAATATCACAACCGCATTTCAAATCACAAATTGTATGCATTTCAAAATTGAAATCACAAATTTTATCCATTTCAAAATTCAAATCACAAAATATATTCATTATCCATATAAATCTTTAGATCCAAATTATTAAAATAACGTATCTTATCCAATAATTTATGTAAATCCCCATAAATATGTAGAGCCAAATGCATTAAAATTCATACAGATATGCATTATTAAAGTCACATAAAAAATTATAGGGATATGTATTATTCTATATAATGCGTTTACTATAATACACAAACGTAAAATCTAGATAATTCACACGACTCATAGTTCGACAGCGTAAACATAATACACAAACGTTGCAAACTGGCGGATGAATGTGGTTCTAACCCGAAGAAAGACTTTGTAGGTAGGATTATATAATATAATGATAAAATTTCTTAATATTTCCTCTTTATGTAGTAATTGATTTCAATGCATTAATACATACATGTCGTTGTATTAATACATACACATGTCGTTACTTTGTATCGATTTCAATGCATTAATACATACATGTCGTTGCATTGATCATGGTCATCTAAAATATCGAGAAGTTGAGAGAAAAAGGAGAGGAAACGGTTGAATAGATTTGTATTAACTAAAAATAAATATAATGCGATTAGAAATATCCCCTAAGATTAGGAATTAAGTAATGGATCAATATTAAAATACAGTAATACACTACAAGAAAACATGTTTTTAACGAGAGTAAAAATTGAACTATACCGTCATTAATAACTTTTAACTAGAGAAGCAATGGTGAGAGGTGATGACGGACAAAAAATTTTGTCACTAAAAGTTATTAGTGATAAAATTTTAACATTTAACCATAATTTTTACCTAAGTAAATTTTCCACAATTAGTGAAAGTATACCGCTCTTCATTAATACTTCCATCACTAAATATCTATTTTCTTGGAGTGATACCCTTCACATATATTATTACTTTAAATCAATATTTGATCTATATCGTCCATCGAATATAAATTGAATGGTTAGGATTTAATTTTATTTAAAACAAATAGAACTAATTCTATTTGATCTCCTTTTTATATATATATAAAAGTAAGAAGTGAGGTCCCTTCTACAAAATAATACTTATTAATCCAAGATCACATATTTTAATTTTTACCCTATAATTAACATGTGTAATCTTATAATTTTATTTTATTTACACTTGATAAATGCATTTCATTTTCAAATTATGAAAGAATTTCATAAGTTACTTTATATTTTTTGAAATGAGACATGTATTAAAATACAATAAAATATAAAAATGGGACACTTAAAAAAGAACATAAGGAGTACACACATTATAAAAATACGTACCAATACTAATAATTTCAATAATGAGACACGTGATTCCAATTTTGGAAATTATAATCACCCAAAGTTACATCATGTCACACCAATTTTTCTAAACACAAATCTATTCCAAAGAATAATGCTTCAACAAGTGTATATTCCTTTTCCATTTCTCATGTAAGACCCCAAATTTGTCATAAAAAGTAAAATAAGGCCCCAAATATATATATATCCATATAGATGGGGTTAATCAAATTATATATATATATATATATATATATATATATATGTCACTAAATATAAAAATACATACTACTAGTTATGAGGATAATAAACATGTGGTATCATCATCTTCTTCTTCCTCCTCAGTCCAAGCATAGTTGGGCTCACTCCACGACCTCGGTCTCACCCCAAACTTGAAGAAGATCACCATTTCCAAAGCCTCAAAGAACTTGCTCTTATCCAAAACCTCATTCCACACCCCACTCACTATGCAGTAGTTGTTGTTGTACGGTTGCCGGTGGTGCGCCGCGTGCTGCTCACGCGACACCAGCACCCCTCTCTCCTGCAGCGCCGCCACCGCGGCCGGCACCTTCCCCCTCGGCGCGTGCGCCCACGCGTGGAACTGTTGGCTGAGCATCACACACCCGCCGCACACCGCCGCAAACCCGAGAAACCCCGGGTTTTCTCCGGAGAGGAGCCCCACCGGCAGCAGCACGAATGTCACTGCACGCGCGAGCGCGTGCAGGTTGTTCGCGGGCTGGCGGCGCGTGATGACCCAAGGCCACCTGTGGTGGCCCTGGAAGGCGTCTATCTGGGGCCCGAATACCGGTGTATTGGCGCCCCCGTAGTTGTCGATGCCCCAGTGGTAGACGCCCGACCCGAGGTCGGCCATCACGTAGCCGATCAGGGCACCAAGGATCGGTTCAAGCCACATTTGTGACTCGGCCGCGCCCTCGACCGACTTGGCTAGGGTTAGGAGGACGGTGGCGCATCCGGTCGTGAGCCATGCACGGTGGGACCAGTTCGAATGCAGGCTTGGGTCATTGGGTGTGGGCCGGGCCGGTGTTAGGGTTACATGCTTGAGGGTTTCGGGCCGACGCGGCCGGGGTGGGGCGGTGGCGGAGCAATTGATTCTTGTGGGTGGTGAGATTTGATTGAGAAGGATTCGAGTGTGGTTGAGAGATATGTGATGTTGAGACACAATAGCCATTGGAGGACTTAGTAGTTAGTAGTAGAAGTAGTTGTTTATGATTGTGTTTTGTTATGAATATATGATGAATATTAATGATGATGATGATATGGGAAGTAGTGATGGAATAGAAAGGAAAAGAATTGGTGGTTGTAAATGGGAATTGGAAGTTGGCCAAGTCTTTAGAAGTTGGGAAATGTGGTGGTGAGTGTGTGTGTTGCGTGGGGCTATTGGAGTCGTGAGTAGAATATGGGCTCAATATGTTGAAAATGAAGAGGTTTTTCTTGGTTTGTAGTCGATTTCTTTCTAAGTTAAGGTTAACCATATATTGTCAATTAATGAGTATAATTAAAGCTTAATTATACAAAATAGTTAAAAAAAATTATAAAAGATAAATAATAGTCATCAACATAAAAATATTTAAATTCTAGTCATTTTGAATGTGAATTAGCATGAATACTCTTCTACTAAATTTTAATTGTACGAATGTTATGAATGGTATGAAAGTATGTATAATATTCATTCATACGATCATATGTATGTACACTTTAATAAAACTGAATATCACGATTCTATTATTTTGAATCATAATCAAGCCCTATTTATTATGGTTTATGCTTTGGAACCAGAACCATTCAAGACTGTTCCAGTTCCAAAATTGTCGATTTCAGTTACGAACCTTCATTTCTTTTAGAATCTTTTGGAATATATAAATATATATATACACACACATTACATGAATTTAGAAGTTAAAAAATGTAATATTATTAATTATAAATAATTATTATATATAATATAATATAAAATTAAACTAAGCCTAGAAATTTTATAAAAAAAAGTATTGAGGAACCAATAATTTGAAATTGTCGATTTAGAATTTTGAACTTTTAGAACTGGAATCAAATAGTTCCCTCTATAGTTATTATTTTATTTTTCAACACTTTTAGATGGGATAAATCCTTAGCAATAAGTATAAAATTAAATTGAGTATTAAAATATCATAATTAAAGAAAAAATATATTGATATTTAGAAATGAAACATATATGTGAAATATTAAATCTCATCCACTCAAACTTTGGACATGAGAGTAATTTTTATTTTTTGACTAGTAGCTTGTGATTGGTAGCTATTTCTCATTGAATGCATTTTTTTGACTAGTAGCTCATAATTGGATGAGAGTTATTTAGGGGACATTTTATATAAATTAATATATTTCTTACAAAATATAATATATGCAAGATTCAAATATATAATATTTTGTAAAACTATATTTATACAAAATAATACATGTTTTGATGAACGATTCAAATATATAATACAAGTAACATTTTAAAGCAAGAGAATAGCTTATTAATTGTGAATTTTAAAATTTTGATGCCACTCTTAGTCTCACACATGATTCTTGTGTCCTCTTAGTTTCTATTTCCCCAAAATTTATCACCACCTAAGCAAATCTTGGAAATTCTTGGATTGAAAGCTCTGAATTTATTAAGTATTTACTTATTGAGGAATATACTTATTTTAAGAGAACTGATGCAATAATCATTTTGAAAATAGTTTCTTTTGAAAAAATTAAAATCAGGGTTCAAATGATCTTAAGAGGAGTTTAGCCGCAAACTCAGGGATTAATAAACTAAGGTCGTCGGCAGGAGGCGATTTCGCATTCGTTCGAAGAGTTTCTAAGCACTTTTATTTTATTTTTCAATCCTGTATAAATTGGATAAGTTCTCCCAAAGAACGAATAAATCCAGTTCGAAAGAGAGTTTGATCTACCTAACCCTGACAAGGTCCGACATCTGCAAATTTCACCTTACCGTATTAGCTTTTAAATTGACTTTACATGAGCACACTCAGGTTATACATACGCCCGTGTATCAATGAGATTTGATGAAGGGCTAGGGGAACAAGGATCGCGTGGTACAAGCAAGGCTCAGGTGGAGCAAATTGATTAATCACGACGAAGTCGAGCACAGTGCTTTTGTTGTGCTAGTTGGTTTCTTTTGCCAATGAGAAGCTTAAAAAATTAAGACTACTTATAAGGTCAAATCACTACGTTCTAGAAGGAGGAAGGTTTTTGACTTCTCTATTTGGAAGACTCAGAGCAGAGCAGCCTATATCGAAACAATTAATCCCTTCCCCCCATCTTTAGGGAATAGTTGAAGTTGAAAGGGGGAAACCAAAGATACTGATATCTTTGCAACATTGTGAGTACCTCTCCCTTTACGATATGATCTAACTCAAGCGGATTTCAGCATGTTAGGATAGCCCTATTCTGTTTGATTTCGATTATACTGATATATTTGATTCTATTCATTTTTCTCTTCTTATCAAACTAGTTAGTTTAACTTTTCGTTCCATTTAAAACAATAACGAAATCAAAAAATGAGTTAGATCAATCTGTGCCGGTGGACTGACCCAATATTTGATTGGATTGTATCTTATTATTTTAGGTTTGTTGTAATTTTGAGTCAAGTTAGACACGTGCAAAATGTATAAAAGTTAAGTAACCTCATACCTACATGACCCGATCCATAATTTTTATACTATAAAATATTTTTTAAATTGCATTAAACTTTATATTTTCAAATTTGATGTAAATTTAGACCAAAATAATTAACTAACCCAACTTCTATATTTGAAAATACCCCATAGGCTTGGATTGGAATAAAGCCCACCCAACTTTTTGACATTTTTAATAGTCACTAATAATAATAGTCTCGTTGTGTCACAATAATAACGATTCATATTTGTATTCGTATAATATATAATTATTGAATGTTATCTAATTTTTATATAAAAATAAATAAATGAACCATTGTATTATTGAATGTTATTTAATTTTTATATAAAAATAAATAAATGAACCATTGTTAATGAGATGGGATGAGAAAAGTTTGAATCTATTTCATATGAGAAAATACAAAATAAGGATCTTTATTCATATATGAATGAAATATCATTCAACATTCCAAAATAACCTAAAATAATATAGTGTTAATGGGTAAAAATACCCAATTTTGAAATGGTTCATGTATAAATTAACCAAAACCTAAACTTACATGCACAAAATATCCACTTTTTATAAAAACAAGAAAAGTCTCTCTCACATTGTCTTGATTTCCACAAAAGTAAGTTAGTTAAATTTTGAATGATAACATCATAATTGTAATTTGACCAACAATTCTCCCAACTCCCAAGTAAATATTCTCTCTAGCATATCAATTACACCTTCGGTTTCAAGCTCGAGCTCATCCATCTGAAGAGATTTTTGCCAAAAAACCAGGTATTCACTCATTAAACTCTATTTTATTCGGTAAAATGCACAACTGGTGGCAAAAGTGCAACCACCGGTGGCCATAGGACCACCGGTTGTTGCTTAATCTTGTCCTTTAACCACCGGTTGTGGTGTACAATAGGTGGAAACATGGTTTCCACCTATTTTACACCACAACCGATCGCACAAGTACCACCAACCGGTGGTCCTTGGCCACCGGTTGTTGCTTAATTTTGTCCTTTAACCACCGGTTGTGGTGTAAAATAGGTGGAAAAATGGTTTCCACCTATTTTACACCACAACCGGTCGCACAAGTACCACCAACCGGTGGTCCTTGGCCACCGGTTGTTGAATGTTTTTCACCTCCAGCGACCGGTTGTCGTTGTTTCAGCTTTTAAAGCATGTTTAAAACCTTAATCAACGACAACCGATTGAAATCAAGCATCCACCGATGGATAAAGCATGTTTTACAGCTCTTTCAATCTTTGTAGTTGCTAATTTCTTATAAATGTCGATGCAGATGGAGGAATACATGTACGTGACCGTGAAAACTGGGGGAACTTGGGTCGGGTGTACGTACACGGATGGTGAGGATAGGATAGCACCTATCCCGATGAATAACATCACAATATCATGTTTGAGAGGCTGCATTGAGTACATGTGGAGTTCACTTGGCACACAATACGAGATCTCCTATTTGTCTAGATCGAGGAATGGTCGGCTTATCAAATTTCGAATGACCACCGATCAAGAACTCCAAGTTTTGTGTAGGAACAACCCGTCTCCTATAGTGTATGCCGATTTCGCTGTGTCGTCTTATGAAGTAGGCGGGACATCGCGAAATACTGACTGGATGGATGATCTCGACGACATCAGAAGGGTTGCGGCATCTTTCGACTGGTTGCACCAGCCAACTGGAATTTCTGACCTGAACACATGTCCAGATGAAGATGGTGACGATGATGATGATGATTATGTAGCTTCTGAAGGGAAAATTATCTCTTTGAACCATCCAACAGTCAAAGGATACCTAGTCTCGATGGTATTCACTGAATTATTCCGAGACATCTTTATAAAGCGTTTGAATTTTTCTACTGTCTCGTCGTCTGGATAAACAGGCTCCTGTGGAGGCTCGTATTGAAGTTCTTGTACGAAGAACTCCTCCGAGGGCACAAAATCACTATCAATGTGCCCCATCGCGGGTAACTTTAAATTAATAATGTAAAATTAGAAATCTAAAATTCAACATGAGAAAATAATACTAAATTAAAGTGAAAACACAATAAAGTTACCTGTTCGGGTTGAAAAGAAGATGTGGAACCCCGCATCGTCACATATGGAGCATCGATCGTCTAGCTCGGCATCGACGAGCTAGCGTACGGCATCGACGAGCTAGCGTACGGCATCGATGGGGCACATGATACTCCGGACTGGGGAATATCTAATCCAAATGCTCGAGCCAAGTCCTCGGCAGCTGAAGTGTAGACCGAACCCGAGCTAGGGCCCATGACAACATCTGTGTATATCGGCGCGGGCATCTGTCCGGGGAAGCCACCGCTGCAGTATGGAAACTGCTCCGGGTACGACCCTGTAGCCTCGGCTATCGTGGTAAGCTGCTCGGGGAACGTGGAAGATGGTCGACCTGAGTCATCAGCAGCTGCAGCATAAGAGGGACGACCCGAGTCATCAGCAGCTGCAGCATAGGAGGGACGAGCCGAGTCAGTTATCGGCGGGCTACGTCTCCGAGTATCTACAACCGGTGAACTCCGTCGTGACGTGCCACACATCATCTTCTCGACCAGACCCGTCATCCACTTCTTCATCTGGTCAAATCGGGAATCGATACTCCTCTCGATCTGGTCGAATCGGGAATCAATGTGCGTGTGCAACCGCCTCTCTAATGCGGTGAGATCGGACCGTCTAATGCGTCCCACATCATCGGTGGAACGTCTCGGTGCACGAGGACCTCCACTGCTGCTGGAAGATGAATCAGTGGGAGGCAGTCGGGTACGCTTCCCCCGGTCCAAACGACGTCAGGGTGGTCTCTCTGACTGCTCGGGTATCTCCTCAACCACTGAAGGTCCTGATCTCCGTGTAGATCGAGGACCGTGAACCTCCTCGATCACAACAGGTGGCGACGGATGTCTAGCACGATGCACCTCGGCCGGATTCCTCGCAGTAAGGCTCGTCAGTGGAGCATACTCCACCGTGATCGGATTCGGGCACCGGACAGACATGGTCCACGGTAGCACCATCTCGTCCTGCTCGATCTCTAAGTTGTTCATATCATATACCTGCATCAAACACGAGAATTGTAAGAATATTAATTAACAAATAACAATGCCAAATTTAAATTAATACGAATCTAATTATTAAATTACCTTCAAATCCTCAAAGAAAGCGTGCAAGTCCGTAGTATTCGGGTTCTTCCGAAAATTCCACCGAAGGCATCTCGGATACAAACCTTCTCCTCCACGGGCTCTACCGGCGAACTCTCCTAGCCCGGGAATCACCTCGAATCCCCATATCATCAATGCCCATGCCGGGCCGTAAAAGTGGTACTTCTTGTTGTCCGGCATCTTCCTCAAATAGTTCCGTAGGATCTTGTACGAGTACGCACCCCAAGGATATCGGTAGAATCTCTCCATGTCGCCGGCTAGTGCCCAAAGCCACGGGAAAGCTACCTTCTGGCCGTCTTGCCCAAACACGAAGATATATGCCACGAGCACGTGGGCTATGCCGATGTAGATCTCGTCATCGGCGCCGGGGATGCATCTTCCGCTCTTGAAGCGGTTCACCAAGTCCGCAGCGGTCATACGTACATCGCCGCTGCACGCAATCCGAAATAGACGGACATCGCTCGGATCGCAGGGGGCCGTACTGTCGAAATTCGAAGCCCCGAATCTCAAACCCGTGATCAGTGCGTGGTCCCGCACCGTGTACTGCACGTCAGACCCGTTGATGTGGAACCAAATTCCCATTTCTGACCATATAGCGCGGCAAGTGAGGCTGTGTATCGCCTGAGAAGACAGCGTGCCCGGTGCCCAACCGATAAAATGGCCAAACGGCCCGTTGCGAAACCTCTCGAGCAGCTTGTGGCCCCCGACCTCAACTAGGGTATCCCTGACAATCTCTAACAGGCCAACCCTGTAGTAGGTGTTCACCTGCGACACTCGATTGAGTGATTCGGGCCGGCGGTACCATGGACGCTCCAATTCCTATAAAATTTTGACATTTAATTAGACACGAGATACTTTAATGCAATTAAAAATATATACAAGCAAAAAGAGGCTACAACCGGTGGTCAACTGTCAACGGAAAGCAACCACCGGTGGAAGGGATCCACCATCGGTCGTTGCTATTCCTTCACATTTGACCACCAGTTGTAACATATTCAGAATCAGAATACACTTATATGTTTAAAAACCCTACAACCGGTGGTCAAATCATTACAGAATGCTGCAACCGGTGGTTGGCATCACCACCGGTTGTTGGATTTCTACCACCGGTTGTACCATAAACCGGTTCTACACATGATATAAAACTACATTATGTAAAGAAAAGAGGAAAACACGAAACATATCACACTAACAGTTCAATAACTCACGAAAAAGCATTGTAAATCCATATTTATTCAACAAATTGGAATGAATTGTGGTTAGGATTGAAGATTACCTGAATATGTTGGGGAATTTCGTCGTCGGAGTTGGCCATCGGAGGCGGTGGAGAGAGCTGCTTCTTGGCGGTGGATAGGGCAGTGGTCGACGGGAATAGGAAGAAGAAGAAGAGGAAGAAGAAGAAGATAGGTGAGAGAAATTGATGGTAGTTTAATTCTCCAACAACAAATTCCATGTGGGCCCCAATGGTCAAAAAAGAGTGTACCGTTAGATTAGTTGGTGAAATTTAGGAGAAAGAGATACAAATTTTGACCACTTTTGATAAAGTGAGTATTTTATGCATGCTAGTTTAGATTTTGGGTAGATTTAACATACATGTTTTAGGTTTTGGGTAGATTTAATTTTTACCCAATAATATAATACTACAAGTCAAAGAAGCCTTCATTTCCTTCTCCTTATTATAAGCCAAACAAAGGAAGATCTTCTTCCTCGACATCTCCTTCTCGAGCCATGAAGCCTTTTCTCTTCAGAACGCACCTCATACTAATATACACAGTTGTGATCGTGTGTGGCTTCAGCTACCCCGAGGTACAAGCCTTCAAAGCGCCAATTCGCCCCACCGACGTACTACCGCTGCTGCCGAGGCAAATCGCGTGGCCTATACTAAACAAGCTCAACAGCGCCGTTGACCTTCTGCCTTCGTTTGTGGGGGCCGCTTCCGCCACCAATAACTCTCTCCTGCAGTGGAAGGGAGCTTGCTTTTACCAGAACTCTGCGTGGCTGGTATTCCACAACAACACCGGGAGTAGGTGGGGTGGTGGTACTCTTCATATTAAGGTGATTTATTTTCCGTTGTAGGGATTATGTTTCGTTTTTTTACATAGGGGGGTTTGTTGGTATGGGCAATTAGGAACTGAAATCAGCTGTTTTTGCTGTGATTGCTTCATAGTTGATTGTTGAGATGTTGAGAATTGCTTTTGTACACTGTCTTGAAGTTGCTATTCGGAAATAGTATTAACTTTTGTTAAATACATGGTGATGTTTCTTGTTGTAGTTTCTATTTTGAGTTATTTTTGGGGGAAATCATTAAAAGTGGGCGAGGGTTGAGAAGGCGTTGCCTTTGGACTGCTTTCTACTTATTTGAGTGATGGTGGTGAGGTGTGAGATTCAGAACGATAGAGAGAGTCAGAGAGAGAGATAAAAGAAGATAATCTATGTTTTCAATTTTCTTTTTGTATGTGGGACTGGGGAACAAGTATTGCCTGAAGGGGTTCTTGTTGTGATTGGTTTAATGATCTTTTAATAGTTTATATCTGAGTTGAGTATCAAATAGTTTGGTATAGCTAGCTTTTAAGGGCGGATATTGAATTGAGTACCGAGCAGTTTGGTTTGATTTTCAGTAGTATGCAAATATGGAGCTATCTATGCATTCAATTTGCTGCTTGATCAGTATGTCTTTGGTTCCAATTTCTTAAATGCTTGTTAATGAAATAGAAGATTGGAATATGATACTATTACATCACAAAAAGGGGGAAAGTGAAGAATTTAGAATAGGTAACACTCAAAATGGGAAGTTTTAAATGAAATAGTTTAAATGCTCGGTAATGGAACTTGCATATGCAACAAATTTATTTCTTTTCTCATGTTTTAAATTTTAATTTCTAAACACAGGTTAGCAATGCCCATAGTTGGACATGTATGGATCTTTATGTATTTGCAACTCCGTATCGTGTAACATGGGACTACTACTTTCTGTCTCGGGAGCATACGCTTGATTTCAGCGAGTGGGAATCAGCAGCTGAGTATGAATATGTGAGTTGGATTTGTTTTGGACGTTTTGGTTAGAATTAAGGTTTTATCTATCCCAAGTAGGATTTGTGTACTAAACACGACTGATATTCTTGGAAATTATATAGGTCAAGCATACCGGGGTTGCCATTTTTCTGATGCAAGCAGGGATGATAGGGACTATTCAGGCTCTATGGGAGGTGTTGCCTCTATTTGTGAACTCTGCATGGGGTGAGAGCTCTAATATTGCATTTCTTGAAAAGCACATGGGTGCTGCCTTTGATGCACGGCCTGAACCATGGATTACCAACATTAATGTTGAGGATATCCACTCTGGTGACTTTCTTGCATTGTCCAAAATCCGAGGCAGATGGGGCGGTTTCGAGACCTTAGAGAAGTGGGTGACTGGATCTTATGCTGGCCACAGTGCAGTCTGCTTGAGGGATTCGGAAGGAAACCTGTGGGTTGCAGAATCTGGACATGAAAATGAGGAGGTAATGGCTTATCCATTTTTCAATTGGGCTTTGGTATAGATAGTTACTGCCGTACTTAGGAATAAATAGTACCTAGTTTAATACTTGTAGAGTACATCATACATGCATATATCTGCATCTCCAGTAACTAAGTCAAATATTGAGTGTTACGATAATCAAATTTGATCTTCTGTCTGTACTAACAATATTTTAAAAAACAGGGAGAAGATGTTATTGCTATTCTACCATGGGATGAATGGTGGGAATATGAGCTGACAACTGATGATGCAAATCCGCATATAGCACTTCTTCCATTGCATCCTGATCTCCGGGCCAAGTTCAACGCGACTGCTGCCTGGGAATACGCAAGGAGCATGTCAGGATTACCTTATGGTTACCACAACTTGATTTTTAGCTGGATTGATACAATCAGTGATAATTTTCCCTCGCCTCTGGATGCTAACTTGGTATTTTGCTCCACTTCAAAGTTTTATCTTATAATTTTGTGCTGTTTTACTCTATATTTCAGCTACAGCTGGTTCTCATTAACTATAGTCATGCTACACTCACGCGATTCGTTACTTGATTGCATGCTCAAGTGGTATACTTGTTCTCAGGAAAAACATGAGATCGGGACGACAGTCCATAAAAATAATTAGTTATTTGTCATTTTAGTGGCGCATCTTTCTTAGGTTTACAAGAAGATAAAGAGTTAAATTAATTATTGGCTGCAGAAGCTGTTACTTATGGTTCTTTTAATTTTGTTTTCCACTGTTTATAGTTTTTTATGTCATGCACTTATGATAGTATATAGAAAATATAGCAACACCAAGGGGAAAAAAATAAGATCATGGAGATTGTGAGAAACACTAAGTCACTGTAATCTTTAACAATGACTATTAGTGATATTAAAGTGAAATAGAAAAGCAAGTATCAATCAATGCTTAATGTTATTTGATGGTCGTTCTTTCACAGGTGGCTTCTGTTATGACTGTTTGGACTCAGATGGCTCCTGCATATGCTGGTAACATGTGGAGTGAAGCATTAAATAAACGGCTTGGAACTCAGGTTATATTTATACCATCTCGCTGATTTTAGATGTTTTTAAAGCAAGCAAACATTGGATAGTTTCATGTGAGAAAACATTTCTGTCTCTCATCATGTGGTCTTTGTTAATATAGGAGTATAAGAGACTCGAACATCTCCAACTTTGACAATGCTAAAACAATATAGGAACTGCCAGTCGTAGTTCAGTGATTTTAAAACATTGTTTTTGTTCTACGTGGCAATATTTCATGATGACTGACACCCACTTCAGATGAGAACCAAACACCTTTTTCCATTGATATATTATAGCACAAACTAGAATATGGAATTGCTTGGTAGTTTCTACTGTTGCAGTTCTCTAATGCCAAGTCTAGCTGCACAATCTTAAGGTGTTGTAATTAAATGGCCGATGTGAAAGTCAGCTCGCGTCTTAGTTAAGCTTTGAGTTCTGATTTTGCCCTAATCACAATATGAATTCTGACCCTGCAGAACTTAAGTCTTTCCGAGGTTCTTGTTGAAGTTGAGAAACGTGGGTCATCTTTTGGGGAATTGTTGGCAATTCCTGAACAAGACGACTGGGTATACGTAGATGGGAAGTCAACTTCATGTGTTGCTTTTGTCTTTGAATTATATAAGGAAGCAGGATTGTTTGGCGAACTCGCAAGCTCTATTCAAGTAACCGAGTTCACGGTGAGTATATACTCGTTCTCACTAGATCCTCCTTTTATCACAAACATATAGTGATGCCCTTGATTAATTTTATATCAGATAAAAGATGCATACTCTCTGAAACTCTTTGATAACAACTCAAGCCGTCTGCCTGAGTGGTGCAACGATGGGGACACGGTGAAACTTCCTTATTGTCAAATAAAAGGGAAGTACCGGATGGAATTACCCGGATACAATACCATGGACCCTTACCCCCACATGAACGAACACTGCCCTTCGTTGCCCCCGAAATACTTCAGACCAGAAGGCTGCTGAGCAAGCAAGGCGACTATGACATTGTCCTTGTAGTTATGCTGGTAATTGTGCTTGCAATCTGATACATTAGTTTATCTACTGTATATTTTAGTAGATTCAAACTGTATATTCTGTAGTTAGTTAAGATATATTAATTCTAATTCTGTCTGCCAACTCTTGAGTGTACCACTTGTTTGTAAAAATGTCATGATATACAAAAGCAGTATTATGAATTCATTGTATCTTCATGGTGCAAAATTAATAGGGAAAATACATAGTTTTAGCCCATAAACTGAATTTTGTGATAATTTTGTTCTTTATGTGATTCGCAGCATTGGAAAATCCCTGAATCCATGCCAATTTTATCTGTTGGGGGTACGAAAGGCTTTTAATTCTGTAAATTACGATAGTTTCAATTTTTAACCTACCGGCTACTGTGATAGGTTAAACATAGGTAATTTGTAAATGTGTACTTTTTCCCTTCACTAAATTATTATTTAATTTGACTTGGCATAATTTTTAAAAAAGTAATCAAAATTAATTTATTGTCATTGATTGAGTTACGTGTATTGAGTAGAATTTGAGTTTAATCTAATTTAGAGAGTATTTGACTAGAATTTGAGTTTAATCTAATTTAGAGAGTATTTGACTAAGCTTATTTTAAAGAGCTTATAAATTGTCAAGATGTTTGGATAAATGAACATATAAGCTCTTTTAAAGACATGATAAAGTGTTTGACATTTTAAGCTCTTCATACGTGATTTTGTTGATGTAGATATGATAATAAAAAAATGTAGAATTATTTATGTAATATTATTACTACTTATAAGTTCATGGAGAAATAAGTTGAGTTGAAGTGACTCATTTTTTGAACAACTTATAAGCTCCAATAACTTATTTTTATAACTTTAAGCTCTTAAAAAGCTTAATTTGTCGAACACTTTTAATAAACTTATAAGTTCCTAAACAGTTTATAAGTTGTTTTAAGGAGGATATAAAGTCAGCGAAACAACTCCTTATCCATTATAAAGGAATTGTGTGCACACAGTGTAGGGATTACCAAAAACGAAACGAGAAATCGAAAACAAATTTTGTAGACGGACAAAATAGTAAAATAAGTAACAATTTAGTGAATAGACTTGCATTATGTTAAGCTTGGGTTAACAGTGGTACAAATTAAATTGATGGGGCTAAACCATTATCTAATTTGATCCAAAACATACTTTACAACTGCTTTGTTGATATTCCTAATGTAGTAACTTCATCTTTCTGAGTAGATCTGGTTTACTTTTTCATGTGTTTCCAAAATCTGAACTTAGATGCACCTTTGTGTTTACTAGAAAGATAATTATTTGCCATTTTATATCAAGAAGTTGAGCAATGCTTGCTGGTTTTGTTGAGTTACAGCAGTTTTCTGGGCACAATCTCAATAGGAAGTCCTTGTGTAGGCACCGGCATCGGATCCCTTCTGAAACGGTTGTCGTTGCATCGCAGCTTCCACGAGAAATGAGTAACGAGGTAACGGATAGTCACAAGCGTTTCAATCTTAGCAAACTCGTACCCGGGACATATACGAGGCCCCCCTCCGAACGGGATGTAGCAGTAAGGTGGCACCGATGCTGGATCCTCGAACCGGGATGGATCGAATTTCGTTGCTTCCGGGAAGATGGTGTCGTCCATGTGAGTCATCCCACTAACCCACAGAATCTGCACGACCATCGTCGTTTAGAATCATACAGCTTCCTAGAGACAGCGAAAGAAAAAAGAAACGAAACGAAAAGAGCTCTGTTTATCTTACTTGCCATCCTTTCGGGATCGAGTAACCTTGATACTCGATGTCCTCCAACGTCTTCCTGAAGCCTCCGAACAACGGAGGGAACGTTCGGAGAGTCTCCATTGCCACCCTCCAAGTGTACTTCATCTTGCCAAGATCTTCCCATGTCAAATGATCATCTCCACTTTTCTTGATCCCTTCTTGCTCTGCAAATCAATCTTGTTTAATAAGAACACTTGCTAGCTAGTGTATTTGGTGTGTATTCTTCATTACCTTTGAGAACTGCTGCAGATATGTTTGGATCATTAGCAAGAACTCGAACCATAAAAGTGATCAAGATCGAGGACGTGTCGTGCCCCGCAACCATGATGAGCATAACGTTATGTATGATTTCGTCGTCGGACACTAGCGTTCGGTCGTCGCCTTCACCGCGCATGCTGAGCAAGCATGTGATGAGATCTTGATGAGGTGAAGCTCCATTGCCTAGTTTAGCTCTTTTCTCGGATATGAGCTCTCTCAACATGTTCTTAACCCTAGCACTCGCCTTGAGGCTGCGGTTGTATCGGGTCAAGGGCAAGTTAACCGGGATTGACCACATCCCGTCGATCATCTCTTGGAAAAGCTGGACGAATGTGTCTCTTCGTGCTCCTCTCTCGACCCCGAAAAGAAGTGAGCAAATTATGTTGAATGTCAGCATCTTCATCAAGGGTAGAACCTAAAAGATGTCGCTCCATTCGGTTAAAAATCGAACCGTAAACTAAAAATCCAAAAATGAAGAATTTTTTTTTGAAAATTTGATTTTTGAATCGATCTGAATTGAACCGATTTTAATCGCGTCAGTTTATTCGAACATTCAATACTTTTTAAATATTTCAATTTTTTTAATTAAAACTATACCATACATGGCTAGAAAGTCGAACAAGGAGTCTAAAATCCATAACAAAGTCGTAACAATAATTAGGGGTATTCCTAAGTTGGGGGTTAATATTTGATTATAGTTTTTAAGAATTAAAAAGTAAGTATAAATTATAAAAAAATTGACCTGTTCAGTTTCTACAATATTCTAACCAAAATCGAACCTACAAAACAAATTATATTCAGTGACAGACGCTGATTTTTTTAATAGAGATTAAGTTTCGATGTGTCAATTTAAAAATTAGTTTTACTATAACTTAATTAAATTGATGATAGAAATTTTTTAATAAATATTCGTAAAAATAAGTGGGGGCTTCTCTCTTAGTCTTGGATTCGTCACTTATTACATCCAAAATCAAATGTACTTTAAGTCAAATCAAAACGAGTCTAGCTCTCTTTCTCAATTTCGGTTCAATTTTGATCATCCCCAAATTATTACTATTAGTCTATTACTACACAGGCCGACACGCAATCAATAACTAACTAGAACTTCAGCCTATGATCTAGGACTGTCAAATTTATCGTGTCGGCTCGATCAAGTTTAACCAGAAATCGGTTGAGCCTATTTTCACGTTCAATTTCAGGTCAGCCAAACCTATTTTTCACATCTAATTACTCTAAACATAACTAAATTCAAATTGTATTATTTGATTCAATTTTACTCATTCCTAATTATCACTACAACTTCATACAAACACAAACACACAAGCAATTAGTAACTTCTATTTTGGGGCCTGTTGAGAGGTGATCACATGAGTTGGTGTTGAGCTTATTGTGTTGGACAATGTTTTCTGGTGGGCAGCAGGTCGCTGTTAGTGGGTGAACCATCTGTCTGGAAGTAATCTATCTGTTGGTGAGAACAGATAGTGAAGATGGGTGAAGATACTCTGTTGGCAAGAACAGATAGTGGTCACCAGCAAGATGACTACCTGCTGATGTGAGCAGATAGTGATGACCAGAATGTTTACCATCTGTTGGTGAGAACAGATAGTGTTGAGTACTATCTGTTGGTGAACAGATAGTAATGAGCAGAGAGTACACTATCTGCTGGGAAGCAGATAATGATGAACAGCAAGTAAACATACTTTCTGTTGGAATGCAGCCTGCTG
>JAPKLX010000189.1:500176-510249 GCA_026898415.1 Leonotis leonurus | reverse complement strand
TATTTGTCATTATAATTGTTCTTCTTCCACCGTTATCTAACCCAACAGGGCCTATGATCTTAAATTCATCGGGCCGACCGAGCCCATCAGGCCTAACATAGAAAATTAATACCCGCTACAAAATGGATAGGCCTCGAACTTCGCAGCTCATATGTCCAACACAACACGGCTATGTTTAATGTTTAAGATACGACACTCATTTCATGATAATTATTCTATAATTAAAATAATTATTTT
This sequence comes from Leonotis leonurus, assembly GCA_026898415.1. Classification (NCBI taxonomy): domain Eukaryota; kingdom Viridiplantae; phylum Streptophyta; class Magnoliopsida; order Lamiales; family Lamiaceae; genus Leonotis; species Leonotis leonurus. The sequence goes on along the minus strand of JAPKLX010000189.1, from coordinate 510,012 downwards.
GAAATGATTATTATATCTTATATACCAAACATCGACCACTAGTTTTAGTAAAACAGCCCAAATTAAATAGGGCTTCTATTTCAACATTTCGGGCTGGGCCAGGCTGAACGGGTAATTATTGAGGCCAATCCATAAATAACCACACACACACAAACACCATAAAACTACATACCTTGAGATTGGTTTTGCCAAGCCAATAAACTTGAAGGTGCAACCTAACTTCTTCCTCCATCTTACCAATGTAATTCTTCAAGCTATCCGGTTTCAAGAACGAAGAGAGAGCACTCCTGATCCTCTTATGATCTTCCCCAACCAGCTCCAAGAGGCATCGATCTCCCAAGATCATCTTCACCGACTCCGTTTGTTGATTGCTCAGTTTGTTCCCATCGCTAGAGAACAAGAACTTGTTCGCAGCCGGGCCGTAGATGAACACAGTCGGGTTCCCGAAGAGGCTCAGCTTCGATACGGGCCCGTATCTTCGGGCTCTATTGGAGATCCATTCCTCGGCCGTGTTGGCGCGCATGGCCCATAGAAGGCTGAGGCTTTGCCCGATGAGTGGGATTCCGAGTGATCCCGGTGGTAACTTTTCTTGTGTTTGTTTTTTTCGAATAAGACGAAGGAAGAAGAAAGGTAGGAGGAAGAGGAAGAGAAAGGTGATGATAATCATGTTTGATTGAGATTGAGAAATGTAGCTCAATAATGTGAAGATGCTATGTCTATGTATTATATAATACTTGACTTTTGTAGTATATAAGTGTTATTAATGCAGGGAAATGTTGTCTTGATATGAATTGGCATCTTTATGAATTTGGTTCCCTACCTAGTTAATAATTGATTCACTGTTTAATTATTAGGGTTAAGTGAATATACTGTAGTTCTTAAATCCAATATATAACATCTCACTTAACTATTCAAGTGTCAGAAAATAAGATATATACAAGGCATTCTTAAGAGAATCTTCAATTTTTGTTTTTGTTTTTTTTAAACCGAATCTTGGAAGTTGAAAACATTAGAAAAGAGGTTCATCACATGTAAATTCATGTGTTATCGGTTTGAATTTGTTTTCGAAATGTCTCGCTCTTATAATTTAATTTGTTTATAAAAACAAGTAAACAGTAATTCATTTATCTCGTTTGTATCGACATATTATTTTAGTTTGTTCCGTTGATCTTGGCATAATACCATAAATGAGTTAAAACTCAACATTTCACAAAACTCCATGTGAAATTTAAAACCTCTTATTCTTTCTACGTAACAAAATAAAATGTGTCAATTTATAATTTTTTAAAAATAGTCTACTCTACTATCTTTTTTTTCTTTTACACACTTTTCATGTTTTGCGTGCCAAAATAAACAAGAAATAATAGAACTGATAAATATAGCTTTTCTTTTTATAATTAAATAGATAAAAATTAGTTCCACACTAGAATACATAACTTTATCCTACCAAGAAGGTTAAAAATGATTGAGAATTCGGTTGATGTGGAGCCGAGCCAAATACTAGTCGGCTCAAGCTCGATTCATTTTAGTATTAGAGTGTTCGACTCGATCTTTTTGACTTTTTCTGCAAGTTTGGTTGATCATCTATTTATAGAGTTCGAATTTGATTAGAGCTAAGCTCTTAAGATATTTGATAACATGGTTCTCAAGATTAAGATCCATATTCATTTAAATGATTTTCGAACTCTAACTCGTCAGAGTCTCGTTAAAAATTTGTATCATCATATGCATTCATATATACTCGTGTTTTGACTTGATTTAAGTTTTAACAGACTCAAATAATATTAATATGCTCGCGAACAAATTAATTTGAACATGTTGGAGGGCACAATGTGTTGAGCATGGTTTTGACTCACACTCAAGTTGATAAAAATATCAAATTTGAAATTGGGCTCAGCTTTACTTAGAAGAATAATGTTTCCTTTTTTTACTTTTTATGATTGCGATGATAAACAGATAGTGAAGGGCTGGAGTAAAGGACATCTGCCTCCTTTACTTATTTTTCGTACAGATAAAAAAGTTGGACCTAAGCACTATATATATCCACTTCTGCTCCAATGAGTAAGCTACAACACTAGCAACAAGTACATGCTACTTGCCAATAAACAATAGACAAAATATATAACAATTCAATAATGGTTAATTTAATATGCTTATGCAAACTATCTTATAATTTATAAATCACTAATCATCTATATATTTAATCACACAATTCAGTCAAATTCTCGTTTATCGCACTCTTTTAAAGACAAAAATAAGTATAATAATATGTAAGTAAAGTATCGTATTCACAGACATTGATCAAATTAAAATTCAAATGAAAAATTATAATTCAACCAAACCAAAATACCAAATTAACCAAATCAAAATAATCAAATTTATTTTGATTTCGTTCGGTATACTAATTCCGTTCAACATTTTAGAATAATTAATTATTAAAATTTAATTATTTATAGACGTCATCAATAGTTTTCAAGTATAATACGAAGTTCCAACTTTAAAAGATTTTAAATTACAAATTATAATCATAATACTTAAATCATAAGATCTTCAATAGTTCTTAAATTTTAAAGTATGATAAAGATTGCATAACTTATTTAATCTTAAAATTAGACTTTTCATAAACCTAAGAAAAACTGAAATAAATATTGACGAGCCCACTTTTCGTATTCTTTTGTGTCTTATTTTAAGTCTAGATCGAGTTCTTTTGACTTTGTTTTATGTCGAATCGTGTCTGGAAGGACACAAATATGAGTGGCAGGATCATGTCAAGTTGGAGATCATCCTATAAAGAGACAAGTTTATGCACAAAGTCTCTTGAGCAAGCTGAAGCTCGAGCCAAAGTATTGCATAAGATCATACTTCAACTGTTGGAGTAGACTAGGGAAGCACCGTGGCAAAGACAAATGAGAAGGAGGTAGTTGATGGTGGTGCAACAGACAGGAGACAAGAAACAAATGAGTGGCGGCCAATACTTCCCATGTGCGAATTAAGGAAAGTAATATCCCTTTCCATCCAATGAAAATCTGAAAGATTAGGAGCATCTCCTACACATGGGCGCATTTAACGAAGAAGGAAAGTCCCACCACCAACACTAGACGCGTCAAGCCGCCGCCAGAGACGAGCCCAAACCCATTCAACCTCCTATACATTCAAATCCTATTTAATTCTAGTACGCTTTCTTTTTCGTTTCTTTTATTTATGTATAGGTAATTTTAATGCTTGGTTTGGGTTAAACAAGTTTAGCTAAAATCAACTTATCATTGTGAGGTCTAACTTGGCCAACATAGTTTCATGTGTGTGTTCCTAAAGCGCTGGGTCTGATTTTTATACAACTTGATCGAGTCATTGGTGTTATTCGGCCGGTAGCATCTTGGGCAAGGTGAGGTTACAACTGAGTACTGGAAGCCCAAAGGGTTAAGTGGATTCTGCCTTGCCAGTCAGAGGGATCAGCATGGTGATGTGGATGGGAACGCCATGGGTACACACAAGTCGAAAGAGTGGACTTTGATGACACATTCACTACAGTAGCAAGAATTGAGTCCATTCGATTGCTGTTAGCTGTCGCGTTTCATCTCAACATCAATCTTTATCAAATGGATATGAAGGCAACATTCCTCAATGGTGAACTTATGGAGTAAGTATACGTCGAACAACCAAAAGGTTTTGAGGATCCACACAAACCCAATCATATTTTTCGACTAAAGAATGCTTTGTATGGACTAAAACAAGCCCCACATGCTTGGTATGGACATCTCACGAACTTCCTCCTCAAGTACGGATTTGTTAGAGGCAGTGCTGACCGAACATTGTTCATTAAAAGGGAATATTGACACATTCTCATCACTCAAATCTATGTTGATAATATGATTGTTGGTTCCACCTCACATAACATGCTCAATGATTTTTCAAGTGCAATGTCAAAGAAGTTTGAGATGAGCATGGTAGGAGAACTCAAATACTTCCTTGGATTTCAAGTCAAACAAGGGAAAGATGGAATCTTTACCTCTCAAAGCCAATATGCTAATGAGATGATAAAACGTTTCAACCTGGAAGGAGCCAAACACATGAGGACTCCTATGAGATCTACTAACAAGTTAACAAAGGATGATGCTGGAGAGGATGTTGATCCAACACTCTACAGATCAATGATAGAGAGTCTACTGTACCTAACATCTACACGCCCAGATCTAATGTTTAGTGTCTGTGTATGTGCCAGATACTAGGCTAAACCAAAAGTATCTCATCTTAAAGTTGTTAAGAGGATCATCAGGTATGTTGCCGGAACATTAGATTTAGGAATCTTCTTTGCTAAAGATATGAACATGAGTTTAATAGGTTTTAGTTTCTGATTGGGCTGGAAATGTAGATGACATGAAGAGTACGAGTGGTGGTTGTTTCTATCTAGGAAACAACATTATTTCGTGGCACAATCGCAAACAAAATTGTGTTTCCCTTTCCACTCCTGAATCTGAGTATGTTGCTGCAGCATGCTATTGCACACAGTTATTGTGGTTTAAACAAATGCTGAGTGATTATGGTGTAGATAGCAATTACCTTGTTGTGTACTATGATAATATGAGTGCCATAAACATATCCAAAAACCCAGTACAACACTCTAGAACGAAACATATTAATATAAGAAACCATTTCATTAGAGATCTAGTGGAACAAGAGTTGATTAAACTTGATTATGTGAAAACCGAAAACCAAGTTGCTGACATTTTCAAAAAACCTTTGGATCATGGAGGTTACGATACTTGCGAAATTATCTTGGTCTTTGTTTTCATCACTAAAATTGTGTGTTGTTTGTTACACCCTCATCAAATCTTTCAATCTTATTTGTTGTAACTATTGTTGTTTAACTTGTTGGTATAACATTTAACTAACATGTTCCTCTTGCAGACGCTTGGTATTTCATACTATATGTTTTTATAACAGTGTGGTAAACAATCAAAGTAGTTTGGGGGAGCACGACGTTCGCTGCGACGATGCTACCTTACAAAATGATTGCAACTGTGTCTGCACTTATATTCTTATTTGGGTGAAAGAATAGGGGCACAACGTTCGCTGCGACGATGCACTCTACGTTAACTAGCCCTTGAATTCTTGTAGTTCTGCACTTATATTCTTATTTTTGTAAACCAGGTCGATGTTGAGAGGATGTTGGCACAACATAGCAAGTTAAACTGTGCTACTTGAAAAATTTTGTCCTTTTTTATTGTTTCCCAAACATTCTAGTCAGCAATTTGTGTTGGACGTTGTTGCATGCTTGCTAATGTCTTGAAATCCGCCTAATTTTTATTGTTAGTGGGTTATAACTATCTATATATTTGTTCTTGGTAGTTGGAGATGTGATGAGACCTGTTTTGAATTTGAATCGCCATATCACTTTTTTTCTCTCCCCTCATGATGATGCTGCCACAGTTGTCAACCATCAACACACGCTATCCTAGAGAAAACCATTAGCCGTCTCTCTTTCTCTCTCTCTCACTCAAATCTTTCACACTCTCCAATGTTGATTAGACTCTCACACTACCCTCTATACCTTTCGTATAATCCCCCAAATTTCCCCTTCACTCCTCATTTTTGCCTCGACATAAGCTCTCTCATTCTCTCTCTACTTTCGTCTTCCACCTCCAGTCCACTCTTTCCATTTTTCTCTGCCAGACTTTTGTGTTGTTGTACGGTTCTAGCTTTCAAGAACGTACATTTAGTATTTTTAGTAATAGTGTTATGTTATAGTGTAGTCCAACATTGTAATCTTCAACACTTGTTTTGGTAATCCTTTTGGCTATAAGGCTCGTGTAGGCTATTTATTTATATAACCAACGTAAAAATTATCTTCGTGTCTTATTTTAGCTTCCGCACTTTATTATATAAAGTAGGCTGATACACTTTTAGAATAATATCAGTTCGCTTGGATCTCGTGATCATGCACTGCTGCAAAGAGAGAAAAGAAACAAATTAAATAGAAAAAAAATAAACTGAAAATTAAAGCCAAATTAATAATCAAATATCAATAAAAATTAACAGTGTATAATCTACACAGTGTCCGGCAACGGCGCCAAAAATTGATCGCACTATTTTAAACACAAAAATAGGTATAGAATATAACAAGTAGAGTATCGTATCCACGAGGACTAATAAACGAAAACACACTTAATAATTCACGTAGAAATCCAATTATCATCTTGGAAAATAAGAATATGAATATGATCAAATCAATACGAAACAATAATAGAATAAACAAGTGATGAAGAGAAGATTCCAGGGATATCGACACTAAATCAATTAACGGATTCAACAATTAAATCTAATTACCATATTTTAATCCTAATGCATGTGAAGGTTCGCATAAATAACCACATACTCTAGATATGACAGTCTATGATAATAGACTAATTTAATCCCTATCTCTGCTAGGTGTCAAGAGAATTAAATCAGTTACAAAAAGCACACAAAGAATATCCTCCAACAGTTCTCCTATCTCCGATAGGTCTAAAGGGGAAATATGTATTGCGATCTATGGGATCGGCTATGAATTCAATTCTGGATAAGACATCAAAATTATAACTTGCATACAATAATAATGACCAATTATCAAAGCATGAGAATTAAAATCATAAATCACAAACAAGCATATGAAGGAAAATTGGAAATTAAAACGAATCCATGAATCAAAATAGGTCTTACAAAATCTCTAGAATCTCAAGGTATTTAGTCACACATAATGAAACTAAAAACTAGAAAAAAGTAAGATAACATGAAAAACCCCTTTATAGAACTCTTGATTTTCGGGTTGTCAATTCTTGATCGCGACCTCTCCTTCGGGATGTAGAAAACTAATCTAGAATTCAAAACTATGCGAAAACAAAAATATGAAATGGGAGAAAGAAGTCTAGGGCTTTAGAACCCTTATATAGTGTTTTTTGCGTGAATGAGGATAGGGTTGAAAATCCCGTGAAAATAACCAAAAAATGAAAAATGTGCGTGACTTCGGCGATCGCCGGCTGGGATCGACGAAATCACGTTCAAATTCGTCCAAGATCGGCGATCGCCGTCTGGGTCACCGAACATGTTGTTCTCCCACTGCGAGCCCTGGGCAATCACCATTCATTTGTTCTTGAGTTCGGCGACCGAGGCCCGGGTCGCCAAACTTGGTTTTTTCGGGTCTCGTGCACTTGGATCTCGACTCTCGATCTGAATCTTGGCTCGGCGCGCATCCTTAGCTTTTAATCAACTCATTTATGCGCCAAAACTTATAAAATGATATAAAATACGACAAAACATAAAAGGAACACAAAATGCTAAAACAAATGAAATACGACACGAAATACTCTAAAATCCGATACGAGAAGATATCAATCACATCAATAAAAGTATATAAAATGAGTGTTTATCAGCACCGCTGGTTTCTCTGTGGCACATTCTGGAGAGCACCAAGATTTTCAGGTGCATAGTTGGTGAAATCAAGCTCCTCCATGAAGAGGTGAATGTTTTGCTGGATTTTCTGGGTAACTCCAGTGAATTTAAGGCAAGCGATGTATCAGCGGTAAAGAGGAAGACGAGACATGCAGCTCGTATGGCAGAAGATCTTATCACTGAGGCTATGAATATTTCCAGAAAAGAAATAGAACATAACATCTTGATTCCGGAAATACTATTTAGTCTTCTTTTCAACACTGTTGGGAGAACTAGAAGCGCTACCTGTTCGGATCCCTCTTGAAGTTATTATTTGCATGATGAATGCCATGCTTCATTATCTATGTGTTCGAGAAACACGTGTTATGCACACCACAAATGCTGTGAGTTGGGTATTATATGATTTCAGAACGATAGTGCACAACGTGAATCAAATCAGGGAAGCAGCTGGTGGTGACCTTCAGTCTGAGATGTTGGCACTCATCTCTCTTCGCTGCATGCTGGATTCCATCCTTGAATCTGGTGGGCAACGGATGTCTCGTAACAGAGCTCATCTAGAGTCCCTCAAAGAAATGGTATGTGTCTTGCTTGATTTTCTTGAAAATGCTTCTACTGTTCAGAACCTGGATGTAACGATCAGAGATGTCGTTTATAAGGCAAAAAGAGCCCTTATTGGGTACCAATTTGAGCATTTTGGTTGGAGATGGATGTCCCATATGTTACTACTCAATGCATACTTTGTTTTCAACCCTGTGTCAGAGTTTATGGCTTTCAAAAGCTTGTTTTCTATGGGTGCTTTAGTGTTAAAATTGCTTGTTTTCCCACCAAAATCACGAGAGACACTGTCACCTGATATGATAAACTATGAAGGGGAATTTTACATCGCACTTGCATCCGGCATGGTCAGTGTTGTAATTGCTTGCATAGTTTTATCATCCCAATATACTTATGAGGCACTAGAAAATAAAGAGTTGGATCATGCGGTAGATGATCTCAGTATCATCATAAGAGATGTGATCAAGATTAAGGATGCCAGTGGCTCTGGAAACCCAAGTTTCTTGCATACTGCTGCTGTTGATTCGGGAGATGTTGTAGTGGGACTTGAAGTGACTTGGATCAGATAAAGGTAAGTTTGCTTCAACATTCATCCAAACGCCAGTTTGTCTCCATTGTGGGAATGAGAGGCATTGGTAAAACTACGCTCGCTAGTCACATTACTCAACTTGTTTGCCTGAAATATCTTGTTTTCCAATACGACGGGTCAGTTCCTCTCCCTCCATCCATATTAAGACTCTGTTATCTTCAGACAATTGTATTTCATCATTCTTCATTAAGCAAGTATCCCTTTCTTTCTGCGGTTATTTGGAAGATGCCAAGTCTAAGGAATACTTATGTGAAGCCAAGTTGTTACTTGTCCAAACTTCCTTTTTACCGATTAATGGGTTCGAATTATTCCCTTCTTGAACAGTTGCAAACACTTGTGGGAGTTATAAACTTCAAATGGACCAAATGTATCATCAGAAATGTTCCCAATCTGAAGAAATTGGTAATTCGTATGATGCCTCATCTTCTGTGAATTGGTGTACTTACCAGCTCGAGAATCTTGTCTACTTGGAGAAACTCGAGACTTTGAAGATCATTTTCAAGTATAATGATCTAGGATCGACAGCCATTTCCCATAATTTGGCATTCCCTCTTAAGCTTAAGAGATTAAGCCTAAGTGTTGTAGAATTTCATGGGCAAACATGACAACCATTGGTGCATTGCCAAATCTTGAAGCACTGAAACTCAGACACGATGCATTCCCAGGCGCATCGTGGGAGACTGTCGAAGGGCAGTTTCCTCAACTCATATTCCTTCTTCTGGATGAGATGAGTTTTACGAGTTGGGAAACGGATGCATTCGTCTTTCCTCATCTCCAACGGCTCGTTATAAGGTCTTGTGTCATGCTGGAGGAGATCCCTTGTGCTATTGGTGACATTCCGACGCTTGAAATGATCCAACTGATCGACTGTCATCCTTCTGCTGTGGCGTCTGCAAAGAAAATACAAGAGGAACAGAGAAGCATGGGGAATGAGGACCTTAAATTTCATATCGAACAAGGGTGGGTAACATGCCATAACTTGGTTTTTTTTACTTGACGAATTTTCTTCTTCTCCTCTCAATATGCATGTTCTTGGCTAAAATCCCATAACTCCATTGTTTTTTCTTTTGTGTTGTGAAAATCATGTGCTTGATGTCTGTTGATTTCAATTGTTGATTAAACCAAGAATCAATCGAAAAATAAACGACGCAAGCAATTACGTGGTTCGGCACTCAAGGCCTACATCCACGGAGAAGGCGATCACAGTTTTTATTAGGCTGAAAAAAAAAGGGAGGAAGATACAACTTAGATAGAACTTCGAGCTCCT
>JAPKLX010000189.1:440395-500166 GCA_026898415.1 Leonotis leonurus | reverse complement strand
ACAGCTCTCCCACCTCATAAGCTTTGTATGCAAGCATAATTCACAATGTCTGTCTTTAGGAGGGGAGAGGTGGATGCAATCAATTTGTACGCCAGAGCTATAGAAGTTGGGCCAAGAGTCTTTGAGATTCTTAAGGATGCTATCGCTAGCAGTAAATTGGAATTGACTCTATTATTGGCTTTTACGAATTGGTTATTTAGTTACGGTGTTGTCAAAATATTATCTTAGGCTTGATACTCAATACTAGAGCATCTCGAAATAGAAAAGCTTGATTTATCCATCTAAGCTAGTCAATTTATGATATTTTTCTGGTACAATAAAATGAGAATTGATCAAATGGGAATAAATATTGAGATAATAGTCTGTAAATAAATAAACTATTCATGCATTCTGATATTGCACACGAACTAAAGAATATGTCACTCAATACATAAACTACCTATTTTTCGCTTTTTTAAACATCAGACTTATTTTGGTCAAAATAGTGATGACATGGACCCGAATTAATGACGTGGAAGTCACCTAACAATCAGAATTTATCAAAGTTTTATATCTGTAATTATCCCAAGTTGAGAGAATGTCTCCCAGATGGGTTATTCTATAACAATAGAATTTATCAATGTTGTATATCTGTAATTGTCAAAAGTTCAGAGAATTACCTGATGATTTGCTCACCTTCAATTCTCTCAAGGAGTTGTACATTTTTAAGTGCCCAAATCTAGAGTCGATGATGAGCAATAATAATAATCCAATAGATAAACGAAAATCACAAGGTCAATTGTTAGAGTCGTGGGCCCCGTCGATCGAGACTCTGACTTTGAAGGAATTAAGCAGCTTAAACAACCTACCTATGATGATTGATTTGGCAAAATCACCTCGTCTCAGGAGTTTGACAATTACAGAGGTTCCTCTATTGATGGATACTTGGAATGTGGAGAGTTGGTGTTTGGGCAGCTTGGAAAGATTAGAAATAGATGTTAGTAGGATAGTAGTAGAGTTGGCAGAATTGCATATTGTAAGCATATTCCAAATCACTTAAAAGATTAGACTTGAGAGGAATTGAAGATTGGGAATGGTTTCCAGAATCAATTCAACATCTCACAAACCTCTCTTATCTAATAAGGTTAGAGAATGTGGGAGTAGAAGAAATGCCACTATGGTTTGGGAACCTCACATCTCTAAAGGAGTTATATCTAATAAGATGCCAAAGGTTGAGGAGTCTTCCCTCATCAAGGCCTTCCCATTTCATCAATAAATTAGCATATTCAGAAATCCAAGATTGTCCAGAATTATGCATTGTTTCTGTTTGGCCGCTGGATTCAATCGAGAATCACGTATCAATTTTCTCTTCTTTAATATCTTCTTATTTGAAGCAATTAATAAAATTATTATTATCTTCAACTAACTGATTGTGCAATATAATTTGTCATATTCCAAACACCTTCTAATCCAAGTGATATGGATATTCGTAGAAGCAAGAGATAGGTACTGAATTAATTTAATGAAAAGTAAATTCGTATTAACTATCACTCTTGTGTTGCTATTGTATTGTTCGGTGGGTGAGAGAAGTTGTATCAGAGTTTCAGCTAAGAAGGTTAGAGAGAAAATATATTGAGTATTAAAGCAGTGGAATTCAGAATGTCCACTCCATCATGCAGAGTTGCAATTGAGATTTCAGAGTGAGAGTTCATTTTCTACTTGTTGGGATTTTATTTTAAATTACCTATCAGATACACTTATAAAATATAGGTGTTGCTTTTTTAGGTTTATGAGAATTTAGAGATGATTTATAATTAATGAGGTGTGTGGTGTGGTGTGGTGTAATTCACCATTGATCTCTAGCTAGCTATGCTATATATGCTTTTCTAGTGACCTTTTAGTTACATGCTTTATTCCAATATTTGCTTTTTAAAAGTAAATTGATTGATTTATAACAGGATATATATCTTGTAGCTTATGAAGTGTATTTCTTTACACTATACTTTCTATAATTCACTCATGAGTAATGTGGTTCACTTATGCCCTTATCTACAAGTGCTCACGAAGAGCTCTCACAAAATTGTGTCCTTAAAGAGAACTAGAAGCAACTGCATAGTGGGGTGTATTGATTACATTGGATTTCTAACATACAATAATTTGAACTTCTTTACTTAATAAAAAAAAATTAAGCTCAATTTTGCTTCATTAAAATCAATAATAGGAAAAGGAAACGATACTCTTTATCAAGTGATGAGAATGAAAGGATTAGTGACAACTAGGGATGTGATCAAATCGAATTGAAACGAGTGTGTCAAGTTCGAGTTTGTTTCATTTAAAAATTGAAGCATCAAGCTCGATTTGAGTTCTTTAAACAAAGCTCAAGTTCGGTTTGATAAATAAAAATCAAACTTGAGTTAAACTTATTTATTATTCGATTTCATAGTGAATTCAAATCCAAACTCGAACTCAATTCGAGTTCGCTAAATATGTTCAAGCTCGTTAAAAAGCTCATTTATTATTTGTGATAATATATATATTTTTATATTAATTTGAAAAGTTCGTAAAATAGTTCGTATATAAAGTTCGTCACGGAGGACTCGAACCCGAGACCTATTGTCTTGGGCATTAACCCCACTACCACTAGACCAACACACGCACACAATAGCTTTGTCCACCAAATATTTTGATCTTTGTCCACCAAATAGCTTCCTACATTGATCAGACACGAGTTTTAATGAGTTGTTTTAACTTTAGTTGTTAATGTGTAACAAGTGAATATTGAGTTTTAAACGAGTGTTTTAAGTTAAATTAATTTAGTTGTTAATGTAGAGGGAATGGAAATTGAGTGCCACATAAATATTTGGATAAAAATGATTTGAAGTATAAATTTTTTAAAAATAATAGTTAGAAATAGAAATTTAAGTGATTAAGTTACTCGTAAAAGAAGAATATGATAAAGTGTGAAGTTGTTTTGTATACGAAGTTGTTTCAATACATGTCCAATGAGACTTGCACCCGTGAGCATTGGGTGTGAGGCTAACAAAGGACACAAACAAATCAAAATAGCTGAAGAACAAAACTATGAAAACAAAATAAATACAAGGGTAGCAACAGATGCCAAAGCTACATGAAAGTGAACAGGTTAACTATAGTAGTAGTTGTAGCAGTAGCAATCCAGAATCAGCAAAGAGGCAGCAAATAGCCACAACAAAACCCTGCATGCATCACATCCAACTCCCATAGCACTAAAAGCAAATCAGGAGCAACAACAGTATATACGGCACAAAAGAACTGCAAATGAGAGTTTCCTACATCAATCACAACAGCAATAATAACACGAGGATTTACGTGGTTCAGTACAATGGCTATTCTATACATCCTTCTCTATATATATTTTTCCTTCTATAACTCTGTACAATGGGAATGACTGAAACAAAAAATTACATCCTGAGAAGCAATCCTAACCAAATCACAACATATCAGGAATGAACATATTGACAACAAATTAATCAACTTCGGGATTGTTTGGTTTGATGGATAAGATTGATAATATCATTGTTAAATCACTCTTTTGTTTTCCATAATCTCTTCTTTCTTACATTTCCTTAGGAATTTCATCTTCTTATGTCCCTGTTGTAACGGAATAGGATAATTGAGTAATCTAAACAAACAGAAATGTAAAGAGGCACAGATTTACGTGGTTCACCAACGTTATGTTGGCTACGTCCACGGGCAGAAAAGGAGAACATATTTTATTATGATAGTGATGACTACAGATACAGAATGCGTGTCATACTTCAATATAAAGAGAGTACATCAGATGGGTTGGGCCCACTAACACAACGGCAAACCAGATTCAAGGCATACTAACAAATCTCCACCTTGACTTGAATCTTAACTTCCTTACAGATGCATCATTACAATGCCGGACAAACAGACTTCTCCTTTCCTGCTTCAGATTTTCCCTCCTTGGGCAACTAACAGCTCATGACGTTAAGCAAATCCAAATAGTGTCGAAACTTGCTATGTGGAACCGGCTTGGTGAACATATCAGTAGGATTATCAGCAGTACCTACTTTCATCACCTTGATTCTTTGTTCATTCCTCAGAAAATGGTACCTCACATCAATATGTTTGGTCCTCTCATGATGGACCTGATCCTTGGCTGAACAGATATCACTCAGACTATCACAGAACACAACAACTTGCTCTTGATGTAGACCAAGATCACCAATTAGCCCTTTCAGCCAAATTCCCTCTTTCGCAGCCTCTGTCAACGCCATATACTCTACTTCAGTCGTAGACAAAGTAACTGTAGCCTGCAAAGTTATCTTCCAACTTACAACAGAACCACCAAGAGTGAAAACATAACCGGTCATCGATCTTCTACTATCAACGTCTCCAGCATAGTAAGAATCAGAATAGCCAGTCACAGAACAATGAGTATCACCTCCATAAATGAGACCAACATCAGACGTACCTCTCAGGTAGCTGAAAATCCTCTTCATAGCTTGCCAATGCTCCTTTCCAGGTTGTCCCATGAACCTGCTGACAACACTAACAGCATGTGCAATGTCTGGTCTAGTACAGACCATTGCGTACATCAGACTCCCTACTGCATTAAAGTATGGAACTCGAGACATGTCTCCTGCTCAGCTTCAGATTTTGGTGCATAGTCAGATGTCAAATGGATATTTGCAGCACTTGGAGTATCAATAGGCTTAGTTGTAGACATGCCAAATCTTGACAAAATCTTCTCAATGTAGCTTTTCTGTGACAAGAAAAGCTTCTTCTGTTCTCTTTCCTTATAAATCTCCTTGCCCAGAATTTTCTTTGCAGCACCCAAATCCTTCATATCAAACTCAGCAATGAGAAGAGCCTTTAACTTCTCAATATCAGACTTGGACTTCGCAGCTATAAGCATATCGTCCATGTACAGAACAAGGTAGATCATCGAACCATCATCAGTTTTGTTGTGATACGCACAACAATCATACGGACTTCTGCTGTATCCCAGTTTGATCATATGACTGTCAAACCTCTTATACTACTGCCTTGGAGACTGCTTTAGTCCATATAAGGACTTCTTCAGCTTGCAAACATAATCTTCCTTCCCCGGAACTGCGAACCCCTCTGGCTGAGTCATGTAGATACCATCTTCGAGCAATCTATGTAGGAAAGCCGTCTTCACATCTAGTTGCTCAAGTTCTAAATCCTGATGTGCAACCATTGCTAGTAACACTCTGATAGAAGTGTGTCTGACCACTGGTGAGAAAATCTCGTTATAGTCGACCCCCTCCCTTTGCGTGAACCCTCTTGCAACTAGTCGAGCTTTGTATCTAACACCCTCAGCAGCCGTAATTACTTCCTTCTTCTTGAAGATCCATTTACAAGTAACAATCTTCCTCTCCTTAGGCCGTTTGACCAGTTCCCAAGTCAGATTCTTTGCAAGTGATTCCATCTTTCACCCATTGCAGCGAGCCATTTAGCAGACTCACCACCTGAAACAGCTTCTTTGTATGTAGATGGTTCATTTGATGATGGTTCCTCTTCCACCTCATCAGCAACCTGTAATGCATAGGTTACCATGTTGGGAAGTGGACTCCAGCACCTCCCGGAGGGGGGGTCCTCCGTGTATCGTACCCGAGAGAACTTATGGGAGTGCGGCCTGCCTCAGTCGAAAAGGGCCTGCACTACCATTGTTGACGAGAGGTTAAATGAATTGATTAGTACTACTCATACCAACATGGTGCATCATCTTTTCAGGTGACCCCTTAGTAGAAACTCCAAGGTTAAGCGTGCTTGGCTTGGAGCAATACTATGATGGGTGACCTACTGGGAAGTGTCCTGGGTCAGCCTGTCAGTGAGGACAAAGCAGGCTGGGAAAGAAAGTGTTGGTGTGTGGGGCCAGTACGTCAATTCTGATGGACGCTCCCGATCCAACAATTGGTATCAGAGCCGGGGCTTCGGATGTGAAGAATTGAATCCGGAGGTGCCATCCCTAGGCAGGGAGTGCCTGAGGGGAGGGGTTGTTGGGCACAACAACTCTAGGGGTTATGACGATTCACGGGCGTAATCCGAGGTGCGAGATTGACGGTCCTCTGGGTGTCATAGGTAGCCCCGTGGCCCGGGTTCGAAGGAGCGCCAGCATATGATCTCAAGGTCCGATGCATCCTCCAGAGTACCAGGATGGTGCTGAGGGGGGGATTGTTGGGAAGTGGACTCCAGCACCTCCCGGAGGGGGGGTCCTCCGTGTATTGTACCCGAGAGAACTTATGGGAGTGCGGCCTGCCTCAGTCGAAAAGGGCCTGCACTACCATTGTTGACGAGAGGTTAAATGAATTGATTAGTACTACTCATACCAACATGGTGCATCATCTTTTTAGTAGAAACTCCAAGGTTAAGCGTGCTTGGCTTGGAGCAATACTATGATGGGTGACCTACTGGGAAGTGTCCTGGGTCAGCCTGTCAGTGAGGACAAAGCAGGCTGGGAAAGAAAGTGTTGGTGTGTGGGGCCAGTACGTCAATTCTGATGGACGCTCCCGATCCAACATACCATATCCTCGAAACCATACCTCAGCGGAGGCTTCACACCTGTCCTCCTAGCTCTATCAACAGCAATGCTTCTCTGACGAGCTTCCGGGTGAAACTCTGTAGTTTCAACAGTAGTATCTTCAGCAGTAGTACGTTGATCTTCTCCACCTTGGAGTTGTGATTCACTCTCATCGTGAGTGACTTGCAGCTCCACCTGTTTATCAATACTACTACAATTTTCTGCACCGATAGACTTCACAACAGAGTGAAGTATATAATTTTCATCAAACACCACATTCCTAGTGAGTATTACTCTATTCTCAGAAGGTGACCAGATTCTGTATCCTTTAACTCCATCCCCGAAACCAACAAACATACCCTTCTTAGCCCTTGGCTCTAATTTACCCTCATTCACATGATAGTAAGCAGTACAACCAAAAACTTTCAACAAGGAATAATCTGCAGGTTTATTAGACTATACCTGGTAAGGTGTCTTGCATTCAATGCTAGTGTGAGGTCCACGGTTAATCAGATAACATGCCGTGTTAACTTCTTCTGCCCAAAAACTTCTAGCCAAACCAGCATGAGAGAGCATGCATCTTGCTCTCTCCAGCAATGTCTGATTCATGCGTTCTGCCACACCATTCTGCTGCGGTGTATATCTGATGGTGTGGTGTCGAGCAATCCCTTCATCCTCGCAGAACTCATTGAACTCAGACAAACAGAACTCCAGACCATTATCAATTCTCAATCGCTTGATCTTCTTCCCAGTTTGATTTTCTACCAAAGCTTTCCATTGCTTGAACCTCTTGAAAGCTTCACCTTTATGCTTCATCATAATCACCCAAGTCATCCTCGAGTAATCATCAATCATCGACACAAAGTACCTGTGACCTCCAATAGATTCAACACAACAATCCATATGAATGTAGTCAAGAGTTTATTTATTGTGTGTGAATTTTAATTTTGTTTTAACTCTCACTTTGTACGTTATTGTATAATTTCGTTGTAATAAAAAAAATTATTATTATTGTTTTTTTCTCATATCTTGATTTACTATCAGTTTTATGTTAGAAATGAATCATAAAAGTAGGGCATTCTTAATCCGAATCATAAATCCTAAATTTAAAAAACTCTATGATGATAATTCGAGAAAGAATAACATAAGCGTTAACCTGAATTCATGGAGGATCTTGTATCTTGATATGTGGAGGTATGGATTTCCAAATGATCAATAATGCCTTATTATTTTCCCATAACTGCACAAGGAATGCATCTTCTATATTATGCATACCGTCATTAGGGGACAATAATCATACTTAAACAATAAGTAATTCTAAATTTTGCAATTTGTTCCCTCAACAAATTATAACTTCTTATGGTATCTACACATTTAATTACATAATTAATTAATATTCTTTTAATCCATAATATATCTTTAATAAATAACTTTAATTGAATTATCTAAAGATAACTATACATATTTAATTTATCATTTTTTTTTAAAAATCCTCTTATACTTAATTAACATTTACCATTTGGTTTGGTTGACACTTGACCCATAAATTTTCGATTCGGCCATTTGTTATTTAACTGGTTTAGTTTAGTACCAATTCACTTAAAAAATAAAAATAAATCGATCATTTTCCTTTGATTTTGTTTATACTATTATGTGGTTTCAAATGATGCACATATTGAAGATTGGAACGTTGGAACGATAGCTGGAAGAGGTTGAAGGATTTTTTACATGCATGCAGCTCTCATTCTTCATTCTTGTTTCTTAGTAGTTGTAGTCGTGTTTTTAATCCTTTACGTTTCTTTTAGTTTTTAACTACCTTTTCTAAGGGAGTTAGTTTGTTAGCTGATGTGGATTAGTTAGCAGCCAACGTGGCCTTCCTCTCTCTTTTCTATAAATATCTGTTATTGTTAACACTCAAAGATATATGAAATAATAACAATCATCTTCTTCTTCCTCGCTATACTCTCTTTTCCATGGCTTTCCATACTTCTTTTTCCAGATTTCAATATGATGTGACTCTTAAATCCAAATACTAATGTCACTCTTCCGAATGGTTGTATTATTCAAGTTACTAAAGTTGGTGATGTGAAACTTAACTCTCATATAACCCTTAAATCTGTTCTTCTTGTTCCATCCTTTAAATATAATCTTATCTCTATAAGTGCCTTGATTTCTACTACTCACTACAATGTAACCTTTGATGAATCTTCTTGCAAAATCCAGGGAGCTTCACGGGAGATTGTGATTGGGAAGGGTAAACGTGAAGGAAACTTATATCTGTTTGAAGATGATAGAGAAAAGGAATATGATGTGCCTTCTGTTCTTCTTGCTTCTGTTGATGCTGACGTTTGGCATGCTAGATTAGGACACCTATCAAATAAGAAACTGAATTTGTTATCTTCTACTCTTTCTATTAAGAATGCTACATCAAATGTATGTAATGCTTGCCATCTTTCTAAACAAAGAAGATTAACTTTTCCTACTTCTTTTTCTGTTTCATCAAATACTTTTGAGCTAATCCATTGTGACATTTGGGGACCATATAGAACACCAACACCTGAGGGATACATTTACTTTCTTACTATTGTTGATGATTACTCAAGATTTGTTTGGACTTTCCTTATGAAACATAAATCTGATACTGATGGAGTGCTACACAAGTTCTTTAATACTGTATATACTCAGTTTAACAAAAGGATCAAGATTATCCGTTGTGATAATGGTCCTGAATTTCTTTTGCCTGATCTCTATAATAACTTTGGAACGATTGTACAGCACTCTTGTGTTGAAACCCCTCAGCAAAATGCTAGGGTGGAAAGGAAACACCAACACATATTGAATGTAGCTAGAAGCCTTATGTTTCATTCACACTTGCCTGTGATTTTTTGGGGAGATTGTGTTCTCACAGCCTCTTTCCTTATAAATAGGATCCCTTCTTCTGTTCTCCCTCAAAATAAAACCCCTTTTGAACTTCTTTTTGGTAAACTCCCTTCCTACCATCACATTAAGACCTTTGGATGCTTATGTTACGTTTCTACTTTAAATAGGGATAGAGACAAATTTTCACCTAGATCATCTAAGTGCGTTTTTCTGGGTTATCCTACAGGTTACAAAGGTTATAAAGTTTTGAATTTGGAAAATAATGTGACATATATTAGTAGAAATGTCATCTTTCATGAGAATGAATTCCCTTTTTCACATCTCAATCCTTCTGAATTTGCTCAAGATACTGATTTGGCTGTACAAACTGATCATCATCCCCATGTTTCAGACACTTTTCCACCTTCTTCTCCTTCACACATACCTTCTGTCCATTCTTCAAATCCTCCTTCAAGGTCTGGAAGAATCATTAAACCACCATCATATCTTTCTGATTATCATTGCAACTCTCTAACTACTCATTCCACAGCCCATCCTATACATTCCTATCTTTCTTTTAAACGTTTCTCTCCTTCATACCTCTCTTATATATGCTCCGTAGCTGCTGCACCTGAGCCAGCTACATACATTCAAGCCTCAAGGCATCCCGAGTGGAGGCTTGCCATGAAACAAGAGTTAGATGCCTTGATAAAGAACAAGACATGGGAACTTACTACTCTACCTGAAAATAAGACTACCATTGGTTGCAAATGGGTTTATAAAATCAAATTTCTTGCAGATGGATCTATAGATAAATACAAGGCACGTTTAGTTGCAAAAGGCTACACACAGCAAGCTGGAATAGACTACCTAGATACCTTCTCACCAGTGGCTAAGTTAGTCACTGTAAAACTTCTCTTCGCCCTTGCAGCTGTTAAGGGTTGGTCTCTATGTCATCTTGACATAAATAATGCCTTCTTGAATGGAGATTTAAAGGAACATATATATATGGACATACCTCCTGGACTTATCAGTCAGGGGGAGTATGTTCCTCATGGAACGGTTTGCAAATTAACTAAATCCTTATATGGTTTAAAACAGGCTTCTAGACAGTGGTACCTTAAACTTTTAGAAGTTTTATCATTATTTGGCATGAAGCAATCTGCTTCAGATCATTCCTTCTTTATTAAACAATCTGGTAATGTGTTTTTGTGTTTAATTGTATATGTTGATGACATATTACTTGCTAGTAACTCACAGCAAGCTATGAAGAATTTCAAGGAGTTTGTTGGCAAACATTTCAAGTATAGAGATCTTGGAAACCCTAAATATTTCCTTGGGATAGAAGTTGCTAGAAACACTTCTGGTATTTTTTTGTCACAAAGAAAGTATGCTTATGATCTTATTGAGGATGCAGGCTTGCTTGGCTGCAAACCTTCTGGTATTCCCATGGAAGCTGGAAAGCAACTCAAACAAGAAGAAGGACCAGCATTAAAGGAGCCTTATACATATAGAAGATTGATTGGAAGGCTATTATATTTGTGCATTACACGCCCAGACCTCACTTATGCCGTAAATAGATTGAGCCAGTTCATGTCTAAACCTTGTGAAGGACACATGCTAGCTGCAGAAAAGGTGTTACATTATATAAAGGGAACTCTTAGTCACGGTTTACTCCTCTCAAGTTCCTCATCCCTTGAAATGACCATGTTTGCAGACGCAGACTGGGCAGCTTGTCCCGACTCCAGAAGATCCATATCAGGCTTTTGCTTATTTTTGGGTAACTCACTTATTTCTTGGAGATCGAAGAAGCAACTTACAGTGGCGCGATCATCTGCAGAAGCAGAATATAGGGCCATGGCTCTTGCAACATGTGAAATCGTCTAGATCAAAGCTTTACTTAAGGAATTTGGAGTAGAAAATGAACGAGCTACCCCCTTGTACTGCGACAACCAAGCAGTTGTGTATATTAGCTCCAACCCCGTTTTCCATGAGAGAACCAAACATATAGAAATAGACTGTCATACTGTGAGAGAGAAGTTTGCAGCCGGTATTGTGAAGCCTCTACATATCAAGAACAGTTTGCAACTAGCGGATATTTTTACAAAGCCTTTGGCATCACCTCCATTCAAGGGCATACTCAGCAAGATGAATTTCACATCCTTATGTAATCCATCTTGAGGGGGAGTATTGAAGATTGGAACGTTGGAACGATAGCTGGAAGAGGTTGAAGGATTTTTTACATGCATGCAACTCTCATTCTTCATTCTTGTTTCTTAGTAGTTGTAGTCGTGTTTTTAATCCTTTACGTTTCTTTTAGTTTTTAACTACCTTTTCTAAGGGAGTTAGTTTGTTAGCTGATGTGGATTAGTTAGCAGCCAACGTGGCCTTCCTCTCTCTTTTCTATAAATATCTGTTATTGTTAACACTCAAAGATATATGAAATAATAACAATCATCTTCTTCTTCCTCGCTATACTCTCTTTTCCATGGCTTTCCATACTTCTTTTTCCAGATTTCAATAGCACAAATAATTAATAAATAATCAATACTTTTTTAATATATAGAGTGTGTTGAATTGACAAGAATTTTAAAATATGTAAAATATGTTAAGTTTTTCGTGAAAATAAATCACACAAAATATAATATATGTAAATTTTAAAATACTGAATGTTTTGTATAACTGTGTCCTAAAAAATTATCGGGCTTCATGAGAGTAGGCCTCAACCCAGGTTCTTGCCTTGGGGATGCTCTAAGTACACAGAAGTGCTCTAAGTACATAGAAGTTACAATATTAGTATGTAACAGGTAATTACAACATTAATTAACCAAGTACAAGAAATACGTAGAGAAAGAGAGTATGTGGTACGAGACAGGATACTAACACAAAGTACATAAGTTTCTCAATAAACACACTCACACAACACACAAAGTAGAGAGGATGATAGTTCAAGCATGCATGCCATACAATGAAACCTTAAACGAAAACAAAAGGATACAAAAAGACCAGGAAGATCACAAGTAGACCACCTTGCTAGCTAGTGTTCGAGCAAGCCTTATTGAAATTCTTAAAGAGTGAAAGGTTTTGATGAAGAAAATAGTCGACTCCAAATGAAAGGAAAACAAGAACATACGATACAACATACTTGTCCTTGATCGATTTGAAAATTTAGGCAGTGACTAAAAGAGGTGAATTGCCTGCACCTATAGCCATGGAACGATACACTTGCATCAGCCATTTCTTGAAAGTTCTTATTATGTTCCGGTGTGCTCTTCGGAACGCAGTAACAACTTCCTGCAAATGAAAAGGAGTTACAATTAACATCAAGAAATTACCCTTAATCATGATGATTCAATGGTATACAATTTTTTGTACCTAAACAGTACATGTCATATATATACACACACACAATTAATTACACTTCCGCTCCATTTTCCGTTACACGGTTACATGCATTTTTTTAATATATTCACATGATATGACAATATGGTATATAAATGATTATAAATGTTAAACTATATCTTAATTAAACAATAAATTTTAATAGTAGAGTGAAACTTAATATTTTTTATTGAAACATTTATTACAATTTTTTTATATGACATGTCACATTAATTATGCATACATTAACAATTACCGCCGCTGTAGATGACCACAGAGAGTGGTTATGTGCATTCATATATTATATAGGGATGAGTTGACTATCATCATGCAACAACTAATGTTGTACCTCAACAAGTTCACCATTCATTAGGCTGATGAATTCAGCCACAGGTTTCAATTGTCCAAGTATACATATCCCTCCCTTTACCAATTCTACAAGTAGGGATACGTCCACACCCCAAGTGCTGTTGCAATCACAAAGAAAGATAATCATACTCATTCCGTCTCGTTAATATCGATTTGTTTTTTTTTCCACGTAAAATGAAGAGCAGTGTAAGATAAAAAATGACGAGGTGCACAGATTTTGAAGAGTTATTTTTGTCATTTTGAGAAATAAGTCAATTTAGTGGGACAACTCAAAAGGTAAAACAAATTATTTTTAGCAGAATATTTGAACTTTGGAGTATTAAAATTAATTAGTGTTTATTTAAATAGAAATAAAAATAGATGGATTAATTATTTGTTGAATTGGACAAAAAATAATATGGGTGTATACAACGTTTTGTTAATTGTTGTAATTTAGATGGGATCGAAGTGTTTCACTTTTGAGAAACATATTTTATATTTTACAATAATTTGTTTTAATTATTAAAAATTAAAAATTTATTATATAATATAATATATCATAATTATAATTTTTTAAAAATTAAAAAACATATATATATATATATATATCCTATTTTCTCAACTTTTAAAATTAACATATGTTAAAAAAAGTATATACCTTATTTGGTGGACTAAATTTGTAATATTAAGTATAAAATAAAAATAAATAACATCAAATTAAAATTATATATGTATATATATATTAAAATTTAATAATTGAATATAGTATATAAAAATGGAACATTCAATGTCATTTGCTTGAATTACCTTAAAAGCTTAAAGAATTGGTTGGAGGAAAGAACTTTTACACCCACGGTTGCCCAATAAGGAAGTGACCAAACTTCACCTTTCTGCAAAATAGAATGAATACATGTAAGTGATTTATCAAATGCACACATACCATACACCAAAATAATATGCATTAAATTTGTGTGCATCATTTTCATGAATATATATAAATATGAATCTTCATATTCACATATCATATTCATGCTTATTTCTTATATATAAAATATCATTCTCACTCAAATATAATATATATATATATATGTATATATATATATATAGGGGTATGATTGGGTGAGAATCAACTCTTATATACCAACTTTTATAAAGGAATTAAAGTCTATGCATGTTACTTATTATTTTGATTCATTAGACGTAATATTTTAATGCATTTTTATTCATTTAGCAATGCATCATAATTTCAATGCATTATATGCATAAATGTGATGCACAATTAATGTGAACCATAGATTATACAAAGATTAATGGTCCAGATTAGTTCATAGTTCCTATATAAGAATTAGTTCTTCTTTGATCGATTCCCTTATATATAGGTTTAAAGGAGAAATAAATCATGCATGAATAAGAATGAATCTATGTCATTAATTTATTAACAACCACTACAAAAAATGCATTTTATAGTGACGAAAAATTCTCACTTCTAAATTTTAACGGATTAATAACGGAATTGTTATGAAATTGTTGTTCAATTTTTAGTAACGTTTCTTGTTATAGTAACGGAAAACGTTGTTAATGCTATATTATTATTTTTTTGTAGTGAATTAATAGTTGAGATTGATTAAATAAAATTTTAAAATTTTCATTATTTAAGAATGCAAAAATTAATTTTTTTAAAAAAAATTAACTTTTAAAGAAGATTAGAACCATTAATTTATTAAAAATAAATGGTAAAGATCTTTGCTTATTTCTTACACAAGAATTCTTTCTTATATAATACAAAATCTATATATATATATATATATATTATAGATCATATACAAAAGGATTTTAAAATAGAAAATAGGAAATAATCTCAACCGTTTAAGTGGATGATCGGACGGTTGAGATCTTGGCCGAGTTTTTCATGCATTGTTATACTACAATGCACGCGCAATTTTTATTTTATACTCCCTCCGTCCACGAAAGTCGTTAACACTTTGACCCGGCACGGGTTTTAATGTAGTATGTTGACTTTGTGGAAAAATGTAGTAAGTGGAGATAGTGGAAAGTAAAAAGTAAAAAGTTAGTGGAGTTAGTAAAGGTAAAAGGATAAAATGTTAGTGGAGTTAGTGGAGTTAATAAGGGTAAAAGGGTAAAAAGGTGTGTCCAAAAAAGGAAACTTTTAAGTGTTAACAACATTGGTGAACGGCCTGAAATGGCAAAACGTTAACGACATTGGTGGACGGAGGGAGTAGTAATTAAGGGCAAGTCAGTAATTTAATTGTTAAATGCATTGTTTTTAACTGGTAAATGCATTGTATTTTGAACGCGTATGAATGCGTATAGGAGATTTTTTACCAAAATATCCTTCGTGCATCGTTCAAAGTGATGGAATGCACCGCCTTTTCAAGTAGATCAGATCCGTCCGATCATCCAAATCAATGACCCAGATCATTTCCTATTTCCTACTTTAATTTCTCTTTTTACCTGAACCACTCCCAATATATATATATAAAGGCAGAACAAAAACCAAGTGACTAGAATACTGAGTTTCACTATTATTTATCTTTATTATCTTTTTGTGACTATTTTTAGATATAAACAATATATATAGAGAGAGATTATACAAGAAGAATTAAATTTTCTACTTTAAATTTTGAATTAATATAATTCCGATTTGATCGTGTGTTTTTCGATTGCAAATGCATTAAAAGATACCATAATTTCTGATTAAAAATTACTAGCAACAACGAAAATAGGATATTAGTTACCGATTTTTCGAGTAGATGCTCCATATCTCGTTTAAAAACTCTCCAAATTTTTGTACATCCAAGTGGTGTGATCAAAGTCATCTCTGTAGCCACCTATATATATATAATTAATATATCAATATATAACGGTGATGCAAATAAGCCAAGATAGAGACAATAGTTAAAATGTTGCAAAGACAAAATAAAAAACGCTGAATTTGAGACGAAAAAAAAAGAATGGTGTTTCTCTCTTTATTTTTTATTTTTGATAAAATTGACTGGAATGGCCCTATCTTGATGTATATGTCTCACTATTTTCGACTTGGTTTGACAAAAATCATTCACAGTTTTGTTCAAACTAAGCGAGAAACAGTGGAACGTTTGAGAGGGCATGTATTATGAGGTACTCCATTCGAACTATCCCTCTATTATTAACTTGTTTTAACAACATTTTAAAATGTGCAGACCATATCATATTTTATGCTCCCTTTGTCCCATTATTCTTGTTCCTGTTTTACTAAAACTATGAATGCTTTATAGACTAATGGGCTAAGAATAGTGGGATAGAGGGAGTATTATTCTATAATTTACGTATCCAAAAAGAAATAAACCAACAATAGCATAGTGGTTAAAGAAAATAGGGCTGGTGAAAATGTTACTAGCATTTAACTAACCTCTTCCCATGTGGATGAAGAAAGACGATGGTATGGTGGAAAGTCAATGGCATCTGATTTTGTATTCATTAGCGACGAAAGTAGCACTATCTCTATGTTGTCGAAACCGTCTTCTAGCCGTATCAAAGCCACCGTTGCCAACAGCTTCAAGCACTGCATTCATACACAAATAAAATTACACATTTGTTTTGTGTTTTTTCGTAGAAAAAGAGAAATAACAATTCCGCTGACAAACCAAAATTAGCAAAATGAATAAAAATTTCATAGATTACCATACGGTAGGCCTCCTCATTATTAGCTTCTATGCTACACTTATTAGCATTGGACGCAGAGCGATTTTCTTGTAACGCAATGACAAACCTTTCTTGCAAGAGTAGTCTCACATCCTTAGTTTCCTGTTTGAATATGGTCACCACAATTTTTTTTGCATAGTGTTGTAGATCACAAATCATTGGTGCTATTGTTGCATGGTCGAGTTCAAACAAACGAAAACCATAATACAAAGAGGATGGAATTAGATCACTCTCTTTCTTCACCAAATCTCTAATACGACCCCATATATCTATGTTCCCTTGCCTAGTGAAATAAGATTTCACTTTTCTTCTCAAATTGTCGGAAAGTTTCTTCTGCATAATTAATTTAAGTAGTCACCAACAGATAAAAGTCCTGCCAATTTGATGATTTCTAAAATATACAGTCATAAAGTAATTATGAGGTACAAGATCAAACCATAAAATCATAAGAATAATGTTGAAGAGATATAATCTCGATCTCAAGACATAAATAGTTAATTAGAAAATTTTACTAAAATCATAGTAACGTAATATAAAATGGGAAAGTTAGTATTACATGTATACTCTATACTTAAATTATGGAATGATCATTAAATATTGGGATAATTGTCTCTAAATATATAAACTAACCAAAATTTCTAATATTGGACGTGAATTATAAAATCTGTCTCACAATACACCAACTACCACTTTTTTAGCTAACTAATACATCGGGCTACTTTTAGTCAAACTATTTTATGCGTGGACCCGAATAAACACTAAGAACACTCAAAAATGGAATAAAACGACATTGTTTTCTTTAAGGAAAAAACAACGTCGTTTATATTAAGTTATCACTGCGCCGTGTTAAGCTGATGTGGACATGCACATGTGTTATTTGGGTTCACATATACATTAGTTTGACCAAAAGTAGTCTAATGTATTAATTAGCTAAAAAATGGTAATTGATGTATTGTGCAGCAAATTAAATAGTTCATGTACAATATCAGAAATGATGGTTAGTTCATGTATTTAGTGGCAATTATACTGTAAATATTCACACTAATTAATTAAAATTGTTAATTTTCTATTTATATCCTTAAGTTTTATATAATTCTAAATTAGTAAACTATTGTAAATATATATAAAATATTAATTTATACTTATAAATTAAAATTTTGTCCAAAAAAATCTATTAACATGACTTGGAATTAAAAAAATCTAAAATTTTATTTTATTACATATATAATAATGATCCTATGATATATTGACTTTTTAATTAAAATAATTATGTTTAATGACTTTCTAAAATATCATGACATGATCAAATAACATAAAATTAAAAATACTTTTAGTTTCTTATTAGTGTGAAGGGAAAATAAAATTACATATGTATTCATTTACTAATATTCAACACATGCAATGAGTTCATCTAAAAAAAGAAAATAATAATAAAAATTCAAGTATAATGAAACATATATTAATAACTAAAGAAAAAGAGTAAAAATATTATTTGTTACAAATTATGAAATCAACATGTACTATATTAATTATGTATTGATATATTTTTTTTATATATATTTTATTTATGAAAATAAATATATTTAATTTATGAAGTTAAATATATTTACTTTGGAGAGAAAAATTAAATTTATTTTGGTAATTATATAATAATTTAAGTGATTGCGTATATATAATTAATGTAAAATATTTTATTTATGAAACATAAATTATATATAAATAAAATAATGTATTAAAAATTGTTTTGTTACATATCAGCAGGCATATAGGAATATATTTTGAATAAATATCTGATTAAATATATATTTAATTTTGTGGAAAAAATATCACATTAATCTCTAAAATATTTAGTAATGTGAAAATATGTTAAATTATAAAATTATAATGTTTTCACAAGATTCATGGTAAATAAAAAATTCATTCTACATTAATTATTAATTCATATTTTTAGTATAAAAATATTATTATAATTTCTTACCAAAAATTATAAAAGGATTAAATAGTAAACATATACATTATGTCAATTTATCACTACCAAAATCACCATTTCACTAAGGTAAAGTCATAAAATACACATGATTAGGTGAAGGATAAGACCGTAAAATCACCATTTCCAATGAACTACTCCCTCGGTCATAAGCAAATTGGTTTCGTTTGATCAAAACTTTAAGAGCCAGACTGATGAATTATATTATGGCGTACCTGTAGCTCATCTAAAATTGGTGGCAACATCCCATCACGAACAAGAAGGGCATGCTTATCAATATCTTGGAGAAGCACTTGAGACACTCTTGAAGCATCCCAGTTTGCCTGTGCTATCTTTGCATGAGCTGAAAATGAAAGTATATATAATCATCAATTCATTAATTGACCAATCTACTCTAATTATGAAAAATGGACTTTTAAAAAGTTGATTTTATAGAATATCTCTTTAATATATCTATTATGATATACTGTTCATGATATAAGTATGGAGTTCACTGATGCAAAAGCATGAATTATGAGTGGCTTCTGAGGCTTAAAAGATGGAGGATTATATGAATAAACAGATAATATTATATTT
This sequence comes from Leonotis leonurus, assembly GCA_026898415.1. Lineage (NCBI taxonomy): Eukaryota > Viridiplantae > Streptophyta > Magnoliopsida > Lamiales > Lamiaceae > Leonotis > Leonotis leonurus. Next base: position 480,781 of record JAPKLX010000189.1, on the reverse strand, counting down.
GTAAATTATTTATAACTTCAAATTTTACCGATATATCCTCCGCTAGTTAAATTATAATATACTCTTATCGTTCCATTTATCCTTGTATATTTTATTATTATAATAATTCATTCAAATAAAAATGTGTTAATATAATCAGAACAGATGCACATATAATCAATTTTTTAATGAATTTTGGATGTCATCCATTTTCGATGAAGTTTGACCTTTATTGAATTTTATCATGATTTTGCAAAGTCCATAGACATGATAATTTTATAAAATTATAGTACAGGAACATTTCTAATTAATTTATTATACATTAGGGTTTTCTTCTTTTCAATATTTACTTACCTAAACATTGTCGTTCAAAGTGATGTACAGAAGACAGGATGCACGTGCGAACAGATTCAGCAAACCCTTCTCCATAACACAAACATCCTTCGAGTTGAGCCTCAAATTTTTGCAATGCTTCCAAATGAAGATGATCCAACGTATTGACATAAGAAGGATGAATCACCTAGGAAGTCAATGCATAATATAAGTAAGATAAGTCAACAAAGAATCACCTTGTAAATGCATGTTATAAATAAGTAATAGGTTAGTTTTCGTTATGAACTAAAAAATATACCAAGATATATATTTACTATCAATTTTTATGAAGTTCCACATGCAAATCATCAAAATTTATCATGGTAGTGATGTTAATGACCAATGCAATAGGTCTCGGATTTGAGTCTTCCATGATGCGGTTATGAAATTTAATATGAATGTAAATTAAATTTTAAAAAGAATTTATCATGTGCGTTATTCACACAATATTGTCTCATTTAAAATAGAATAATGTTGCTTTATAACTTCAAACACTTACAGTTTAGCAACACTACCTAAAATGATGTTGTTTCATATTAAATGAGAAGATCTATTTTAATTTTTAAGTAGCAGACTCGACATCACCATCGTGGAACTGTCTTTTATTCGTAATTTTAGAAAATTGGATTTTTCGTAGTATTATAGAGCATATTCGATCTTTATACGCAATTTCAAAAAATTTAATAGTTCCTTTATTCTGAAACTCTTTTTTTTTTTAGTTTTTTACAATTCCAAAATTCGTGAATATTAATTATGTAATTTACAGCAATTATTAAGCGTAAGTAACAAGTGGTGTTGCTATAATTAAATACAATAATTTAGCGCATATATATATAGGAAATGGTTCATATGAGATCTAATCCTAGTGTGATAATTAGGAATTAATCTCATCCACTTATTCTTTATAGATCTAAGGTTATATCACCTCTGTCCCAATAAGCGTGATACTTTTTATTATTTTAATACATTCAGGGGGTGTTTGGTTTGCTTGATTAGCATTGATTAGGTGTGATTGATAAAATAATCAAACATAATCAAGTGTTTGGTTTGCTTGATTTGGCCCGGGATAGATTATTCGGCCTGCATATAATCAATGAATTCCTTGATTATTAATCAACTCAAACTTGACTTGATTAGACTTGATTATTAATTAAGCATCATTTCAAAATGCAAATTTACAAAATTATCCTCGTCAATTTAATTTGTTATTTACAAAAATACAAGTAAACATTCACCCAACATATATCTATAAAGGGCAATTTAGGTATTTTTCTATATTTTAATTCTAATCACATAATTTATCAAACATTATAATCAATCAAACAAAACACATAATTATATAATCTAAATAATCTCATAATCCCTTATCCTATCAATCTAATCTATTTCATCCGCCAAACCAAACACCTCCTCAAATAAATATAAATTGTGTCATATTTATTGGGACGGAGGAAGTAATTGATTATCTAAATAAGTAACTTAAGATCAAATTAAGTTGTCCACATTTATTCCTATAATTAAGGAATTAAATTATCATGTTTCCATATAACAATTTATTAATTATTTAATTTTTATCTTTTTTATTAGAAACGTTTGGGCTATTTCATAATATAAGTTTAACTCATGTTTTGAATTTTGATATTTATTAATAATATAAATGGTTTGGTTGATATAATGCAAAATGTTATCTTATAAGTTTCACCAAAAAAATTGTGCTTTTATAATTATATAGTCATGCATTTTAATTTATCTAATGATGCTTTTTTCTATATTGATTTATAATATTATTGTTGTATAATGTATAACTATGCTTTTTTATTAGCATAATAATGCTTTTTATTAGCATAATCAAACTTTCTTTTTAATATTATTGTATGAGAATATATTTATTTATTGATATAACATGTCTATTTATTTATTTCATTATACTTTTATCATCTTGTATGATGTAGGAATATGCTTTTTATTAATATAAGCATGCTTATTTAATAGTATAATCATGCTTTTTTCAAATTTAAGCCAATGTTGTGATTCAATTTAGTTAATGTAAATAAATAAATAAATAAAATATGAAAAAACTAAAGGAGAAATTGGAGATTTAAACATAAGAATCTTACAATAAATAAATACAATTAATTCCAAAACGTATTTATAGCTATCCCTCAAAAGGCAATTATAAGTTCTTAAAGAAATGTATGTGACGTCAAATATCTATAAATTTGAACCACTAGTTTTATTTAGATTTATGGATGGGATGAATTCTCATTTCTCAAATATATATATATATATATATATATATATATATATATATATATATGGTGAGAATAAATTTTAAAATTAATAATAATATTGATTACAAGCTCTAGATCTAACAGGATGATTTAATTGGATCAAATTGACGTATAAAAAATATATATACGTATTAATAATAATCTAAAATTGAAATAAATGGTAGAAAGGGTAAAACAAATTATCCTATCATTACAATATCATATTTTACGTCTATCTATTAATACATAAGAATATATGGATGAATTTTATAATATAATGCATTATGCATAACTTAGTTAATGCATAAAATTATATTAACAAATTCATATCTTTTATAACTATGAGATACATCTGATAAAGATAATAATTAGTTAGAAAAATAATTAAATTAAATTATATTAATAATATACAATAATGGATGAATCCTAAATGAAAATGTAAATAATATTTAATGTTATTATATAGTATTTCGTAATGCATAAAATATATACTCTCTCCGTTCCGCTAAAAGCGGCCACAAGGAGATTAAGAAATTAAAGTGTTGTGTTTGAATAAAGTAGGAGTGATGTATTTTAAAAGTAACAACTTTTCATTTTTAGGAAAATGGCCACTTTTAGTGGGACAACCCAAAAAAGAAACATGACCACTTTTAGCGGGACGGAGTGAATAATATCTAATAAATTCAATTTATTCAAGATGTGTATTTCATGTACTAAGTTGATGCATATTCATTAACTATATGATTACAGGTGTTCAGGTTACGGTTACGGTTCGAATTGTAACCGAACTGATGGTTCACAGTTTCATTATTTTGAAACTGTAATCAAATCCTGGTTAAAGGTTCACAGTTCAAAACTGAACCGTCCAAAGAACTTCCGATTTTGAACTGCAGGTTCTGGTTATAAATTGACAATTCTTTTAGAATTGTTCTAAAAAATGTATACTTTTACATGAATTTGTTGGTTTAAATGTAATTTTATGTGTTATATACAAGGATTCTATATATTACAAGAGATATAATTGAATTAAGAATAAAAAAAACTATTAAAATAAATTTTGGAACCGAAATCGAACATTTTCCTACATGGTTACTGTTCGTAAGCGAACCGTTTGGGAAGGCTATGGTTCTCAATACCAGCAGTAACCGTTCATTTATTGTCTAGTTCCAACGGTAACGATTATTTTCAACACCTCTATATGCGATGTATTTCATGAAAATAAACAATTAGGAAAATAATTAAACTATACTAAATTAATAATAGGAATAATAGCCTGTAAATACGTAAATTAACCATCATTTCTAATATTGCACATGAACTTTAAAATCTGCTCCACAATACACCAACTACCATTTTTTAGCTATTTAATACATCAGGCTAGATTTGGTCAAAATATTACAAACGTGGACCCGAATAACACATGTGGACGTACACATCAGCTTAACACGACCAAATCTAACTCGATGTACGTCCACGTGTTAAGCTAGTGTGTACGTCCACGTACGTGTGTTATTCGGGTCTACGTATGCAATATTTTAACCAAATCTAGCACGATGTCTTAAATAGCTAAAAAAATGGTAGTTGGTGTATTGTGGGACATATTTTAAAGTTCATATGCAATAACAGAAATGGTAGTTAGTTTATGTATTTACAAGCAATCATCTCTTAATAATATACCCTAAGGTAGCGTTTACTTAGAGTGAAAACAAGATTGATAAAATATAAGATTAAGTATTTGAAGGATAAAATTATTAAATTAGTTCAGAATTGAGAAATTCATGATTTATATATCAAAGTAAACACTAGATTAAATTGGATTATTTTTATTAATGAATCATATCATGTAAAGTAAACATTACCTAAATGAAAATGTAAACACTACTTAATGTGCTAATAATGTTAGCGCATTAAAGGTTCAAGCGTCCTCAATTGGGGTATATTAATCATCTAATGTATTTTAATTATTTCTGTAATTTTTTTTATGGGATAATTGTCTGTAAATATATAAAGTATCCACAAATTTTGGTATTGTACACGAACTAAAATATATGTCACACAATACATAAACTACCAATTCTTCGTTTTTTGTACTTCGGGCTTATTTTGGTCAAAATATTGCTAAGAATAAGCCCGAAATCATTACGTGAACGTCCACCTAAGACTAAATGACGCTGTGTTGAAATGGGTCCACGTCCACGTAATGATTTCAGGCTTATTTTAATAAAACAAGCGTTGTTTAGGATTAGGTGGACGTCCACGTAATGATTTCGGGCTTATTTTCAGCAATATTTTGACCAAAATAAGCCCGAAGTACAAAAAAGTCAAAAATTGGAAGTTTATATATTGTGTGGTAAATTTTTTTAGTTCGTGCGCAATATGAGAATTCGTGAATACACTATGTATTTACATGCAATTATCCTTTTTTTTTATTATCGTTATGGTATATTTTGAAGCATTGATGCAAATTAAAAAACTTTATTCAAAAATTTTATGCATTACATATTATTTCAAGATATATAAGATACACAATATTAATAAATTGTAAATTTAAGCAAATAGTACATTACATGTACTAAGTAGATGCATGTGAATGAACTATATGATACATTTGATATTGATAATAAAATATTAGAAAAATATTTAAACTAGATTAATAGTATACCTTAAATGAGGATGAACGAATTATAACTGGAAATGTAAACACTACTTAATATGTTAATAAAATAGAAAAAAAAATAATTTCAATTAATGCATGAAATTTTAAAATTTCTTCTGATTTATTAATATATTAAGTTTTGTTTATGTTTCTATTTATGATTTATTCATCCTTCAGTTATGGTATATCGTTAATCTAATATTCTTCTAATATAGTTTAATTATTTATTATCGTTATCAAATGCATCATATATATATATAAGTTTTTAAAACAACCATAATTGTGGGAATCAAACTGTAAAGGAATAGTAACTGCGGTTTCGGAAACCGTAGTCATTCCAAATGATTCGCTTTCGAATCATAATTGTGTAGGAAACGATTCAATTTCAGTTTTAAATATTCAGAACTGTAAAACCAACAATTTTAAACGTTCAATTTCTCAATATTTATTTCATTAGATCTTTTCTATATGCAATTAAAATTGGATGTATTCCACATACCTTTAGTGCTTCTGACTCCAAATATTGGCGTTTTACCTTTTGTATATCCTCTTCGTAATATTGAGTTTCGGTATCATAGCTATCAAGATCCAATTAAACCACAACTTGTGAGTCATCAATTCCAACTTTTATTTAGTATTTGAAAAATTAATGAACAAACTGATAAACATTTTTTTGTAATAAATTTACCTAAGCAGACATTCTTCCAAGATTGAGCTGATTTTTGTACCGAAACCATTAGCAAGTTTTGTTTTCACCACATTTTGTAATTCTACCAAAACCTGCATTAAATTTAGCCCTGTTGATATCAATGAACGAGTATTCTATGACAAATTAAATTTATGTAGAATCTGCAATCTATCATAACTACAATTTAATTAGAGGGGTCATTAACAGAAATCATAGTTTACTAAGCATAATCAAGGTTTTAAATTATAATTAAACAATTAAGTAATTAAGTAATTTAAAAATAATTTTTCAAGCAAGATTTATAATTCCTAGACTAGACTGTGATTAATCAATCATTTATTAAATATTTTTAAAAAATACTTGAAGTTAAAAGAAATTAAAATAATAATAAAGCGTTTTAAGTGAGAAGGGAAAACCTCATTAGACTGAAAGAGCCTCAATTTTTGAATGGCAATCTCTTCACAACGCACTGCCGAAAGCATGACCTGATCGATCAAATTAAAATTTTCATGTTTTAGAAAAATGCAACAATTATCTGATCACTTAAATTAAATCCAATTCTAATGTTATATGTATATATAAACAAACCAACACACCTTGTGAGGTGGAAAGTGGAGGTCCTTATGTTGCTTGATAATATCCCATATTGACTTGGCACTGTTGAAACAAAATTCCTCACTTTCACCAACAAGACTTCTTGGGGATGTTGATGAGTAAATTTTATTTCTCAGTAGGACAATCTGCAATCACAGTTGCACGTTGAATACAATGTTTTATTAATGGGAATTAATTAAATAGGAAGCCAGTGATAAAGGGGCTATAAAAACCTCTTCTTTAAACAAGTCTAGGGCCCATTCATAATTGGACAAGGCAGTAACCTCTACCTTCAAATACAAACATCAAAAGAAAAGAAAAAAAGAGTTGTAAGAATTTGAAGTTATAAATTAATATGTATGTTTGGAATTTATTTTAAGTTTTCTCTTACGTTGAAAAATTCACTGAGATGGGACTTCTCACGGCCTTGAGGCTTTGGAACTGCTTCCCAAATCTGTAAAGACCAAAAATAAGGTCTTTAATTTAAACAAATGAAACAATTTTGAAAATAGAAAAAACTAACTTTTAATTATTACCTTCTCCACACCGTTTGTCAATTTTTCCTCCAATTTTTCAAATGGGAGCTACATGGATATAAATGCAGATAGTCTCAATACATGGATAGAGAGCAAGGTTACTAGGTTAGGGCGTAATAATATTATGCCTTCTTGCCTTCTTACCTTTGTTGATTTATCGCGTACAATAAAGTGGAGAGTAATTTTGCGAGGACTAAACAAGCGCAACATGACCTATCAAAGTGATCATATAAATTTTAAAGGTTAATTGGTTACTAAATGATATTTAAATTTATTTCACCAAATTTCAGTATTGCATATGAATGGTGGTTTTGATACGATCGCGTTCAAATTTGTATCGATAATGAACTTTTTGATTGAAAATAATTCTTATTTCACCTTATGAATAAGTGAATCACCTAAAAGTTAGATATAATCAACAAGTTCTCTAAAACTTTTAGATACATCACTTGCTTAAAATGTGAAATTAGAGTTCGTACTAAGAAGTCATTATCTTGATCGGGTTCCTATAGGGTTTCGCCTAAATCATCCTTGATATCATGTCAAACAGAAAGACAATTGCTTCAATCTTAATGAAATCAACATCGTTTAGTGCTTAATTAATCAAATTTCCTTCTTCCAATATTGCAACATGCCAACATTTCATTACAATAGGGTTTCAATCAAATGACCGTTTTTGTTCAAATGAACAGACATCGTTATATGTGCCCAATGCAAAATTCCAATTGTCTATGTAAATTTTTATGTGGTTGAATGAAATCGATGTGCAATTTCAAAAAAAAAAAGAAAATTTGTTTTATTGATGGACATATTTTTCAATTAATATTATATTTTAAATATATAGGAATCAGGAATGCACCTCAAAAATAGTTCGGAGAAGAGGTCTATTTGCAGCTTCCTCGCAGCCAACATTAATGTACGGCCTATGTATCAATGCATACACGTAAATTAAGACAATCTGGAAATTAAAGACTAACCTAATTAATTGGTAATATTAATTTAGAATAAAATCATCAATTTAATAACTGTTACATTGTATAAAATACGTACATGTTTATGAAGACAATGTCAGCAATTACGAGGGCAAATAACGCGCTTTGCTTCTCAAAAACTTTATCATCCTGCATTTAATTAAATCCATAATATTATGCATGGGATAGTAATAATTAAAATATATCTTATACATTTACTAAAAATAAATCATATATATTTAGTTTACTAATAGATACAGTTATTTATGTGATGCTCTATTATCTTATTTATTTTATATACTACAAAAAAAGAATTATTTTAGCAACGGAATGTTTCCGTTACTAAAACAAGAAATTTCGTTACTAAAAGTTTTAGTAACGGATTTGTAAATGATTTATTCGTAGTAATATCGATAGTTGCTAAAAAATTTAATAATGGAATATATTCTGTTACTATATATAACAACAGAATTATAACGAAATTTCCGTTTCTAAAATGATTTTTTCAATTTTAGTAACGGAATTCTAATGGAAAATTTCGTTAATAAATTTTTAATAAAGGATAATTGCGTCATTAATTTTGTTACTAAAATTTTATAACAATTCCATAACAATTCCGTTGTTAATCCGTTACAATTTAAAAACGGAAAATTTTTCCGTCACTATTTTGTTGCTATATAATGCAATTTTTTGTAGTGATATTTAATATTATACCCTAATCAATATAACGAAGTAAAAAATATCAATTTTACATAAATAAAATGAAATAATATTTTAAATATTTAAAAAATATTAGAGAATTCATATTGAACAACAAATTCCATAGTTATAAGGATATTGTATTTTAAATAAAATTTATATATAAATAATCTTTTAATCTGTAATCTAAAGATTGAATAATTAAGATTTATTTTTAATTAACTTATAAAAATTATTTTTATTCGATTTCTTTCCTATATATAAATTATTTTTATTCGATTTCTTTCCTATATATATGTGCATGCATGTGTGTGTATGTATGTACACTACAAGAAATTACAACATTACCAAGGGAAATAATCCCTTGGGAAATATACATTTTCCCTTGGTAATACATAATGTCAAGGGATTACCAATGAAATAGGTCCCTTGTTAAAACCTTCGTCGGTAATATATGATACCAAGGGAATATTCCGTCTGTAATTATTACCAAGGGAAATAATCCCTTGGTAAAACAAATTTTTTTTTTTAATTTTTTAAAATTCCGTTGGCAAATCCCTTGGCAAAATAACTGAATAAATTAAATAATTATATATGCAATTGTTACCAACGAAAATTTTCCGTTGGTAAATATATTTATATTTTTTTAATTAAAATTTTAAACAGAATATAAAACCTGTTTAAACAAAAATTATAAATCAATAATACAATTAAATATATGATATCTAATATTTATAACATGCAAAAATTCTAAAATTAATATTTTAATATGTATCATTCCAAATTCAGTATAAGGAAAATGTATATAATATATTACATTGATAAACTAAAAATTGAAACTAACTCACTAAGAAGGTGGGGGTTGTGTAGAACTTGATCCAGATTTAAATTGACCCATTAGAATTCGTATCTGCTCCTGCATCTCCTCCTGCTGTGATTGAAACTTCTGCATCTATTCCTCCAACTGTTGGCGCTCTAGCCTCTCTTTCTCGAGCTGTTCTCGTAAACTAGATATTTCTTTTGATTCCATTTGAGACGAGACAGATATTACAATTTTTTTTTGATGGTTTTAGCTGATGATTCAGTACCAAATATCCGGTGTTTGTTGTCTACACCTACTGCCTCCAAAAATATTTTTCCCTTACTGACGGGAGGAGCATCGGGAGTATCAGCTGCAGCCTGAATAGACTCCTGAAGCAGATCCTCATACAAAGTCTGCATTGAACATTATTTATATTAAACTATAAATTAACAAATTTATATCTAGGTAATAAAGTATAAGTCAAAACCAAAAATGATCACATGTTGGGCAAACGGAAAAATCCATCAACTAAATATTAATTGGGTTTATCAATTAAATGATTATATACCACAAAGCCAAAGGTGAAGTTGAACAACCGTCGAGACCATGGAAGTAGAAGCACGTAGTAGAATCTTGGTACTCTGGTCTGGCTTTGAGAAGGATGTGGTTCTTAAGGACGAAACGGAGTGAGGTCGATTTCAAATTGTTTCTTCCCCTTGCTAATCCTCTGCAGAGAAAACACATTAGTCACGAGGAAAAAACTTTCCTACTCACACCAGAAAATAGCAAGATTCGATCAAAACATGTAATCATAGACTCAGGAAACAATTTATTGCAGCTCTTTTGCTTTAGTGATCATGAAATCATATATTCGTATTGCCATCTAGAAGCAGAATGTGTAAAATTACTTACAGCAATCGCTATGAGCTCTTCCAGAAGTTCCTCTAGATGTCGTAGAGGCTGCATAAGAAAAATGAAAATGGTGTTTCAATGAAGAACTATGTGACTGAATAGTTGTGACTGCTCAACAAATTCACTGTTCAAGTTATTAGATGAGGAAACGCGAAATTGTATTAACATGGCAAGATTCAAAACGCACCTCCATAAAGATCCCATCAACCCCAACAACAACTGTTGTCCGGGCAATGCAGGGTATCAGTTCTCGAAGACCACCGTTGGCAACACCACCACCTTCAAGCTGTCAAAGTAATGGGAAATATTACTTCTCCAGATTAAGATAAAACAAGAGCAGGGCAAAACACTGTATATTTGATAAATGATGAGGCATAAAGATCCTACATCTCACAGTTTCTAAATATTTTCATTGCACTAACCACTGTCAGATCATCTTCCCAGAAATCTGGGATTGTTAAAATGTTATCAAGATTACCAATTTTGCAGCAAAAATTGCAACAGTTGCTAACACATGAAGTCAAAAGTAAACAGTTCTAAAGAAACTATGAGAATATATCATTTCTATTTAATAGAGTATGTCCATTTGACTAAATTGAATCATAGAGTAAAGACATACCTTCCTCCCAGCTGGTTGTTGTAGAGAATGTGTTATATCAGCAACCTGAAGGTTAATTAAGCAGTTTAGAAATCTAGGCATCCACTATATGGAACAAGAAGACGCAAATTTACAAAATCAAACATGTTTTCACAGGTTATGTTGTCTCAGTGTGCCTAATTGAATATGCCAACATGGGCACAAAAACACAATATTTGGCAAAAATCTTACAACAGGACTATTGGCTGCCCATAACCTTTTCATTTCCAGCCAATCTAATCTTTTCTGCGGAACTCTCCATGACCTAAACAATGTATACAAGTATGAAAACATAACTTAGTAAACTGGGGAAGGAAAAATAACATGAAAATGAATTGGGGCTAGCATTACTGAAGGAGCACAAAATTGGCCTTTCTTAATGTTGATAATTTTCCCAGTCTTGGCAGCTGCTACAAGCAGATCCGTCTGTCATGACAAGAAGAAATCGATATAAAGTCTATACACCAAAATAATTAGGTTTGTCAAGCAAACCCACCCCCACACTATATAAGTAGCTATTAATATAATCAAACCTGTCGACACAAAAAAGCAGGAATCTGAATTATGTCAGCAACCTTGCCAACAGCTTCACACTGGACAAAAGAACGATTTAAAAATCAGGAGAAATAATGATAACTGCAATTGAATATGTCAAACTAAAAAGTGAAGAATCATGTTCATTTCGTTTGAATTCAAAAGTCCAGGAATAAAGTAACAAACACTCCCATCCAATTGTGTTGATTACATTGAGTATGTCAAATTCAAAAGTGAAGAAACATGTGCATTTCATTTGAATATATAAGTACAGGAATCCATAAAGTCCAAGAGAATAATGAAACTAACACTCCCATCCAATAGTGGTGCATAGCCTCAAGATATGTACTGAACTAACCGAATTCAAATTTGAGAAAGCAAAACTGGCAAGTGGTATATGAAGCAATCAAGCAATTATATAAGAAAATTGGTAAATAAGTTTTAGCCACTCAAGTCACACCACTACCAATAAATAACTAGCTTACTATATAAAGAAACATAATTCCATGTCCATACATATACTGATTCTCGCCATCTGATAGGGAGACAAAACAAAACACTTCTACTGCAGAAGATTATCCTAAAACTGGAAAAAAATCCCTTACATGAAATCACATATCATTTGTTAATCAATAAAAATAAAACAAACAACTAGCTTGAGAATGTTATTCATACAAGCAAAATTTTGAATTATATTTCCATAGCCAACCTGTATAGTCTCGTGCACATCGGTAACTATTGGAACGTCGTAAGTTGTTTTCACCTTCTCAAGAATCTGCAGAAAAAAGGGTGCAATGACAGACAAATCAACAGTTGCATTAAGTTGTATTCAACTCTCATATCAATAAACTTCCAATACAAAGCTCCTGAAACAAAATCAATCAACTAGCTGAGCTAATATTAGTACTCAACAGTTCCTCAAAACTGAAATCAGAAACCTGAGAATTACCTTCAAGCCTTCATCCATACCTGGTCCACGAAACGACTTGGATGATGTTCGATTCGCTTTGTCGAAGCTCGACTTGAAAATCAGCGGCAGATTAAGTCTATAAGAAGCAAAACGCCTTGAAATTCAGTACATTTGTTCAAAATAAACAGAGCCAAACAATGCTATATAACACACCAAAATTTCTTTATATCAGCTTATATTAAAATTTCCCAACGGAATATTTCTCTTGGTAATAAAAAAAACTAATTTTAATATTATTAATTATTTCATTACAGACGGAAATATTCCATTGGTAATATTATATAATAAAATTAATTATTTAATTTATTAATTTATTAATTTTACCTAAGTTGGTAAAATTTCACTAATTTTCTCAAGGGAACCATTCCCTTGGCAACATTATATAACTAAATTAATTTTACTTTAATTAAATTTGCCGAGGAAAATATTCCGTTGGCTATATTATATTACCAAATTAATTACTAAATTTATTATTTAATTAAATTTACCAAGGGAAATATTTCGTTGGCTATATTATATTTCTAAATTAATTATTAAATTAATTATTTAATTAAATTTACCAAGGGAAATATTCCGTTGGCATTGAAAATTTGTCTTTAATCCCTTGACAATCTGTTGGGAAATTAAATCCCTTGGTAAACCGTTGGTATTTTAAAAAGGGAAACTTTCCCCTTGGTAATTCCGTTGGCCGTTTTCAAAATTCTAGTAGTGGTATGTATTTTTTACGAGAATTAATTCTTGAATAAAATTAAATTAATCTAAAATCTTAATTATATATAAAATCAATATGTTGATTGATTAATACTTATAAATATATTATCATGCCTAATGCAATATCATAGTATATACTGACTGATCTAGTAAAGGTTATTGGGGATTTAGCCTCTGCCAAAAAGAATATTTTTTAAAATAAAATTATCGGTATATTTATAAGTGTTAATTATATAAACTTGTCAAAAAAGATTGTAAAATAAAAATAATAGTCACAAATATAAAGCAATTTAAATTCTAGCTATTTTGGATGTGAATTACCATAAATACTCTTCTATTTAAATTTAATTGTATGAATGGTACGAATGATATAAAAAGTATAAATAATATTCATTAATACGACTCATACGCACATATAATTTAATAAAATTAAGTATTACGTATGAATTGTACGATTCTATAAAATTCATATTATTCGTACTCAAAAATGTAAAATATAGTTATAAGGGTATTTTAGTACAATAAATTTGTAAATGGCTAGAATTTAAATATTATTTTATTGGTGGCTATTATTCGTCTTTTACAATTTTTTTGGTTATTTTATATAATTACTCTTTTTATAAATAATTATATAAAATTTCTTATCATTAATTCAAATTATAATAAAATTTATTTTAAAACTTGATACATGGAAACTCATTCCTCACCAACAACTTTTATGCCCCTACCACTAATAATAATATACTATAATACGCCAAAATAAAATGGAAAATCTGTGTATATTTTATTTCTTATTTAAAACATAGCTCTTAGAAGTAAATGTACATAAGTGGGCTCTTTCAAATGTAAAATCTATAAATATTCTGATATAAATTAATTGAATTTAATATAAACATTATTTTTTTTTGAATAAGTTAATTTGTAAAAAATCACAATTCTTAATTAATTTATTATAATCTTTTTTTTCCATGAACCAAAACATATATGCATATATAATGCAACATTAATCAAAAGCATATTAGCAATTCTTCTTTTGACTTCTACCGTAAATAGAAAAAAAAAAAGAAATTTGGTCATTTCCTCCAAAATTTTTCTATTTTATATTACTAATAAATGAAGTTAGAAAGATAGTGTAGTTATGATGTACCGAATCCCTATTAAATAGGGATGATGATTTTGTTGGCCCGACCCCAAGTTCGACAATAATTGATTGTTTAAATTCAACTGGATGACGTAATAGTCGGGTTTGAGCTTAAATTTTAAATTCGATTGATGGATTTGAGCTAATGTTGGGTCCGACATATTCTAACCCGTCAAAAGCTGACCCATACATTTAAAGATTTAATATTTAAAATATAAATCTAAAATAATATAATATTATTTTATCATAAATATAAATTAATAAACATATTAAATAATATTAAAAATATAATGAATTTTAAAATAAGTATATATGTTTTAGAATAAAATAATTATATACTTTTTAATATAATTAAAAATTAAATTTAAAAATAATGAATTACGAGGCTCAGCCCAAACCCGTTAAGACTCGCATAAACCTGAGATTGAACTTGAATTCCAGACCTTCGGATTATGGACCAAATTTGGATCCATCAATAAAACTACAGACCAAGCCTTAAAATAGATAAACTCAGTCCAATCCGACTCATTATCATCCTTACTACTAAAACAAAGCAAATACATGCGTTGGACGGTAGCACAGTAAGCTTAAATCTGATTAGAGTAATTAAGAGGAATTCCAATTTTTTAAATTTGTTTTCTAAAAGAAACAAGAGTTAATTAATTTCGGCTATTAACCAAATAATTATAAAATAAAATGAAATTTGGGGAGCGATGTATCAGGAGCTCGACCGAAAATAAGAATTTATATATCAAAAAATAATTATATATCGTTCCTATTTGGATATCACCAACAGTAATTCAAGGTTAAACTAAATCACAGGAAACCGAAATTGAAGATGTACATAAAACAGAAAAAAAATTAACAGTGGTAAATAAATGAAGAAGTACTGCGTACCTGCCCATTTTCTTGACCATCTGTACCCTCCAAGTCTAGCACAATGGTAAATGGTAATTTTATGTCCGGAGCCTTTTGAAGCCATAAGCCATTTGTAGTCTTACTTCTACACAATTATGTAAAATGTACAAAATCATAAATAGATACATCAATAAGTAGAAATAGAAGAATAAGAAGCAGAAGAGGTAGCAAACAATTTACATTTCCTTGGCTGCGTTCATCTCTTCGAAGTTTGTAGAGAATAAATGATTCATCAAAGTACTTTTTCCTGCAAGTCGATTGGTTAGTTTAGACTTTAGATAGATAGATGCACATGATGTTTTCAAGCCCAGAAAAATGATATGATTGCTATACAGTGATATATGCATGGAAAAGTGATATATAATTTGTGATGTAGGACGAGACGAGATGCTATATATAATGCTACATCAAAACTTGCTCAAAGCAAATTGGGAGATGATTGATTAATTATACCGCTGCTCTGTGGGCCCAAGATGGCGACGACGACACCGTGTTCGTGATCGACACGAGATGTGCGCAGAAAGTCCTCGAACTCCGTATGGTTGAATGCTCCGGCTCCGGATATCAATTCCCTCGCGGAGCTCCAGATTAAAGCAGAAGAAGTAGACATTGCTTTACGTGATTCTGAAGGAAGGAAGGACTCTGTCTGTTCTGTTCAGTTTCTCTCAAACCAAACCAAATTACTCTTATTTATGGAAGGATGTATGTTTAATAAATGCGTTGACCCTACTTCAAACTCCACCTAAGGTCTTCCTTCTTTTATTTTTCACCACCATTTTATTTTATCAGTTCATGCTAAATAATACAGTATATGGTACTATTTTGTTTATATAATTTGGGTTAAATTTACTTTTCTAAGTTTCTTAAGTTAAATAGTTAGTATAGGAATTGGATCATCTCCGAAATTGATATCCCAAATTAGCATCGAGTGAAAATTTGAGAATTTTGGGACTATTTCCCGATAACAATTAACCTTAAATATGCATTATTATATAAATTTAAAGGTTTATCTATAAATTTTGATATTATATCCTCCATCCGTCCCACGCAAATCAATAACTTACTTTATTTATCTTTACTTTATTATATTTACTTTAATATCCTTTACTTTTTATTTATAAAATTTGTCAAAAAGAAAAATGATACTACGAAATTCGTAGGACGTCCCAATCAGAAAAGAGAGACTATATTGATGAAACGGAAGGAGTATTAACTAAAAGGTATATCATATAATATACGAACTACCAATTTTTATGCTATTTGCAAATCTGACTCAGCACGGACCCATAATTTACCACATTTAATGCTATTTGTAAAAGAGTTAATTTTAAAGAATAGTTAAAGAAGATAGTGAAAGATAAATACTAAACATCAACATAACACTATATAAATTATAGTAATTTTCTTTGTGAATTATCATAACTATCCTTTTAGTTAAAATGATACATATTTTTTAGAGTGATAATATAAAATAGCCAAAAAAGATTGTAAAAGACAAATAATAGCTACCAACATAATAATATTTAAATTATAGTCATTTATAAATTTCTTGTACTAAAATACCCTTGTAATTATATTTTACATTTTTGAGTATGAATAGTATGAATTGTATCGAATCGTACCATTCATATGTGATACTTAATTTTATTAAATTGTATGTACGTATGAATCGTATGAATGAATATTATTCCTACATTTCATACCATTCGTACTATTCATACAATTAAATTTAAGTAAAATAGTATTTATAATAATTCACATTCAAAATGGCTAGAATTTAAATAGTATTATATTTGTGGCTATTATTTGTCTTTTACTATCTTATTTGACTAGTTTGTATAATTAAGTCTATTTTTTATTTTCGCATTCTGAATACGAATTCTGTATACTAGGTATGAATCATATCTTTCATACTAATGTGGTATGAATCATACCTTTCATACAAATGTGGTATGAATTAGACGATTCACGTATAAATGGTATGAACCATGAAAATCATACAATTCATACGCTTCATACCAAATCAGACCACTCATACTCAATTATCAAAATGTAAATTTTCAGCAGTGGAGAGGGGAAGGGCGATGTGCAATGGGATAGGCGCGGTGGCGCACGGTAGGAATGGGCGCGGCGGTGGTGGGGAAGGGATGGGTGTGCGGAGGTATGGAGGTGGTTGTGGATGGATGGGTACACGTCAACGATGGTGGGGAGAGGATGAATGCACGGAGGTGTGCGGTGGCTGCCGGGGGTGGGTGCATTGTCGGTGGTTATCGGCAACGGTGGGGGTGGTTGTCGGCGGTGGTGTAAATTTTTAGAAATGTGGCAACAATTAGGAGATTGATAATACGAGTGAGATTAAAATTTTCAATTAAATTTTTATCGTTAAAAATGGTTAATATTAAAATGACAATTATAAGATATTGATCAGAAGGGTATTTTATACAAAAAAAACATAGAAATGGTTATAATTTATATAATGTTATTTATCTTTCACTATTTTTTTTGGTTAGTTTTTATTTTTCCTCTTTATAATTTAAAAAAAAGAAATAATGTTTCAATTGTTACTAAAGATATTAACATTACACACAATTTAGTATGGTACATAAACTATTGATTTTTCTAAAATTGTACATAGAATTTGATATATCTAAAATATAGAAATATATGAGTATGAAAACGATGCGTTTTTTATTTTTCTCATTTAATAACTATATGAGAATTATATTATAAGTTAATATATTTTATTCTAATAGTATATATAGTTGTTATCCTTTAAAAGTGATTGGGGTGGTGGTGCGTCGTTTTTTATCAAAAATAATTCGGCTGACAGACAGTTGGTATGATCTTACTGTACAGATAGTAGCAACCAAAATCATCTCCCAAGGGATCCGAGAATTTTTCTAGAACTTCAACCTACAAGCTTAGTCACGAAAAATTGGGATTTATCTATAACTACGAAAATAATAAATAAACAAAATAAATGGAAAATATATTTTTGGGTTTTTCTAAACAAATAAATCGAAGAGAAAACTATCAAATATGAGAAATGTTACAAGAATCAATTAATTCCACCCAAACTTAATATTCTGATCCTTGATGCAAAAATAACATATAATTCATGCAAATAAACCAGTTATGATCATCAAAGACGCTTTTGACGCGATCTCATCTCTCCATAGCTTCTCGATAATTAGGAAGACATTTCACTAACTATTTCCCTAATCAACTGACAATCGTAAGAGACGCTCTATAGATTTAATGAGCCAACAACATTACCCGATTAAAAACTAATAAACTTTGACGCAAGATTATCGAATTAAGATTGTTATTCCCTTGACTAGATAGTCAATTTACTACTAATTAAATCTAAATCACGATTACGTATGGCCGATTCAATCGGCTATTAATCAATTATACTCAACTAAATATTAGCCACTATTTTGACGAATAAAATGATTAAATCACTAAAAAAAATAGAAAACAACAAATATTTGCATACGAATTAAAATATGAAGAACGAATTAGATCTTACAGAATAATCGCGCTCCAACTTTATTAATTGATGTTGGAATAGAGGAAATGAGACACAAAGCATAATAAAATAAACAAAAGAAAATTGAAAAACAATTGATAGCAAAAGAATGAAGAGGGCGGCTGCCCCTCTGCTCTACGTGTCTCCAAAACTTCGGTTTTCACATTAATAATGCTTCCTATACACAGGGATAGGGTATTTCCTTATAATATGGAAATAAATTCAAAAACCCAAAAATAACTAGGAAAGCAATAAATATTTTCCAATCTAATATATTATCTAAAAGTCTAATAATTAAATAAAATATTAAAAACTGAATTATGCTAATTAATCCCGCAAGAATCAAGTGATCATCGCCCAAATCAACAAAAATCTTGAAATTTGGTTGTTTTTCGTTAGCTACAGGGCTTCCCAGGCGGTACGGGCATACCCGTCGAATTTCCAGCAGACCATCAATTCTTTTAATTTGACTCCAACTTGAAAAACTCGTCCTTATTCACGAAAAATCATCTTTTGCCTACAAAAACACATCATGATCACAATTAATCCAAATCAAAGTAATTTCACTTAAAGTAATACTAAAATTCACCAAAAATATCTAATAAATAAGTAGTGAAATAGCACCCAATCAGGTAGATATATATTTAGATGAATTTATTTGGTATGCACTCCGACTTAACTGACTTAGTTAATATTTACGCCCTATATTCTAAATTAAATCATTAAAATTTATATTTCTTATATATAAGATTTTGTTATTGATTTTGACCAATAAAAAGTAGCAAAATCATTTATTCTAGAATATTTACTCTTGATCAGAGGATTAAGGCTCCTCTAAATTAGTATACTGAAATACATTTGGTATTATACGTTGGAAATATTTATAAAATGTTTTATTCAAATTCCACATGAATATTAATTAGGGTGAAATGAAATATACAAATTTTATAAGAATTAATAGTTTATATATGTGAAATACAATTTTTAATTCACGTATAATATCAAAATTTATGGATAATTTATATTATATACTAAATTTAATGTACTAACACCGAATATAAAAAAAATAGGCGTGTATGTACTTGTAATTATATATATATATATATATATATATATCGGGGTGGGTTCAGGTAAAAAGTGACTTTTGGATTGCATTAGATCTAATGGTGTAGATTTAATCATGAAATTTAGGAAAAATGGTTATTATTAGGCGTGTTGCATCACAAATTTGCAATTTGCAATGCAAAAGGGTAATACAGTCAAAATGAATCTTACGGTTTATAGCAACCATGCAACAATGTAATTATCAATGCAATAATGTAACTGAAGCAATGCAAAACTGTAGCATGTTTCAATGCAAATTGTCATGTTATCAATGCAACAATGTAATTAAAACAAATCTACCTGACATGTGAATTCACCGCCCCTTCCATCACGCTTACCAACAATGCAACAACGTAATTATCAATGCAACAATGTGACTGAAGTAATACAAAACTGTAGCATGGTTTAATGCAAATTGTCGTGTTATCAATGCAACAACATAGTTAAAACAAACCTACCTGCCATGAATTTACCGCCCATTCCATCAATTATTTCTCAAAGAAAATTATCAACATAATTTTCAATGCAACAATGTAACTGAAGTAATTCATGTACGGGGTAATTGAACTCAAATGATAATATATACTGTTCAATTTCGTAATGCAAAACTGTAGTCTGGTTCAATAAAATTGTTGTGTTATCAATGCAACAACGTAATTAAAACAAAGCAGTGACGCCACCACCAACAATGGCGCTGAGTCGACGACAATTTGTCCTCCTCCTCGCCGGTGCAAAATCACCATGGCCATTGATAATCGATTTCTATTAATTCTCTTTTTCTCTCTCTTTAATATAACCACTACCTTAATTCATTAGTGGGATTGATTATTTTCTCTATCCAGTTTAATTACATAAATGTTCTTATCATAATATTTTTGGATTATTTTGATGTATTTAACAATCAAATAAATTTGAATAGATCATAACCGTTGATCTACTAAAATAAATGGCTACGAGCACTTCCTATTTTATACTCAAAAGTCACTTTGTATATGAACTGTATCATATATATATATATATGCTTTCAATGCAAGAAAAATGAAAAAAAATAATACGTATTATTAGGAATAGTATAATTTTTTGTTAATTATGCACGATATAAATTATCCAGTATACAAATTACTGTGATAATTAATAATACATGTGTGTGTATATTTTGTTAAAATAGACGAATATACAGTACTATTATTAGAATAACTATCATAGTTGGCATAATGTTTATTCAAAATTGAAGCTGCCATAAAATTTATGACTATCATTTATTTTCCTTTCTTTCTACAATGAAACATTCAAGAATTTACTTTCCTTCTTTTCTCTCGTGTATTATTCTCTCTCTCTAGAAATATCAAGTGAAAAGAAAATTATAACATAGTAACACTCACACTCGTACAATCACAGAGCTTGAGCTATATATAAGAGAGAGAAGATGACCAACAAGAAAATCTCCAGAAAATTCTAGCCAGCTCCAGTTAGATCCAACTAACTCTCGCTCAATATAATCTAAATGATTCCATCCAATTGCATTATGTTGAAACAAACTAATTGCTCCAACAACTTTTGCCAGCTGTTTTCGACCGTTGTGAACGACTTGCAAACTTCCTAGAACTTTCAGGAATCTTCTTGACTCATTTCCCTTTGCAAGGTTCAACGTGTTCTCCTTTTACCAAAACACTTAATTCAAAACCAAATCATTTTCCCAAAAGTCATCTGTACATACCAGATCACTTCCTGCAGTGAGAGTCATTTGTCCAGGCCAGAACACTTCCCACATTGAGAGTCATCTACCTCATCAGGCCTGCTCACACTACAAGTGATCTCCTTCACATCAGGTTAGTTCAGACCAGATCACTTTGCGCAGTGGAAGTCATCTGCTCCAAGTGATATGCTCTTCTCCAGGCTGGCTTTCTCCCCAATGTCCTTATCCAACACATGGTCTGATCCCAATCAGGTGATCTGCTCCACCAGGTGGTCTGCTTCCACCAGAACACTCAGCCAACTAGCTCCTTAAGTTAAAATTCAGGTCATGTGATCACACGTCTCAACAATATATTATATATATATATGTATATATATATACCATCATTTATTTGTATTGAAATGACATACTATATTCGCTATTTGCACAACCATGTCTCGAAGAAGAAAACACTATCATATCATATTAATTACTAGTTGACGAGGTCATCATAGATGATCATTCAATATACTGTTTAATGGAGTTATTACCACATTAATGTATATTCGCTATTTGCACAACCATGTCTCGAAGAAGAAAAAGCTATCATATCATATTAATTACTAGTTGACGAGGTCATCATAGATGATCATTCAATATACTGTTTAATGGAGTTATTAATAACATGTTATTAACATATAATCTTATTGATTGTCCCACTACTCTCCACATATTTCCAGCATGAATTAGGACTATTAAATTTATCGAAAAAACGGTATGTACTTACCGTATCGAAAAATATCGTAAAATACATAATATAAGGTATACCGAAATTTTTGATAAGGTATCATACCGTACCGAACTTTTAGGTAAGATAAATGTATAATTTTTCCAAATATCGAGGTATACCGTCATATACCGTACCGCATATACCGAAAAAATTGGTATATACCATTATTTTGGTATATATCGATATATATATATATATTTATAATATTACATGTACATATATATTCGATTTGAATTATAAGAAAATTGTTTATTCATAAATTATGTATTATAATTAATAAAATGAATGACAAACTACAAAAACATGTGAGTTTATTGATAATTAAAAAGATTGAACAATAACTTATATAGTACTTATTATCTTAAATAATAACGATAAACTAATATATATATATATATATATATATATATATATATATATTTTGTTACATAACTAAATAATTATGATATAATTACACAATCTATTAGTTACTAATTATAATATAAGTTGTAATATATAATTAATGAAAATATATTATTATTTTTATAATATATCATATACATAAATGATCAAATTAATTATAATTATATGGTTAAATCTAGTTAATTAGTTATATGAAAATACAATAATATAGTTAGTTAATATCTTGTAATTAATTATATGATATTAGTGGTTTATCTCATAAATTATGTTATTAAAAAATAAAACTTTATATTTTTTATATGTTAGACCTTGTTTAAGGGGATTTTCATTATAAATAAATTCTGGTATATCGAAGTAAGGTAAAGTATACCAAAAGTAAATAAGTTTTGGTATACCATGTAAGAAAGGTATACCGATGTAAGGTAAGGTATACCGAAAATAAGGTAAGGTATATGTATGTAAAAATGTCATACCGAAAGTAAGGTATACCGAAAAGTATGGTAAGGTAACGATATGAAATTTTTCATACCGAAAGTAAAAGTAATGTATAAGTGTATGACAATTTTAGTAAGATATACCGTACCGTGACACCCCTAGCATAAACTATAAGCATATTGTCTAGAGATGAGATAATTTACTTAATTTTTATATTCAAGATACAATACTAATCTCATGATAATTATTTTATAATTAGGGGTAATTACCGCTAAATACATAAACTAACCATCATTTATGGTATTGCACATGAATTATAAAATATGCTATAAAATACATCAACTACCATTTTTTAGCTAATTAATATATCGGGCTACTTTTGGTCAAATTATTGCATACGTGAACCCAAATAAAATAACACACGTGTATGTCCAGATCAACTTAACACGACGCCATTCTTACTTATTATGATTGACGTCGTTTCTTCCTTAAGGAAAACGACATATCAGAGTTGTTCTCTTCAATTTTTAGTGATAGAAAATAGAAAAATTATGAAGGAATAATTGTTCTCTTCAATCATTTTTTCCAACTTTTTTAAAGTCGTGAAATCAAAGTTGTCAAGTCATATGAGAGCTTTCATTTCTCCTTTTTATCTTTCTGCATTTTCCAACTAAAGATTAATCGAAGTACATATAATATATGAAGAGCTGAGATGGTTTTCATCCGTGCATATTTTTTACAGTTGCCCTTTGGTAGTGTGTTAAGATCTTAAATCTTGATGTAATTTGGAATGTTGACATAACATTTGTGTTTTTGTGTTCTTCACAGGAATGTTGATTAAGCTTCCAGCTCAACATAACAACTAGTGATGACTTGGCACGAAGACTGGAGCGAAGACCAAATCTTGCTATGCAGTTGAGATATTCATGCTAGGGGAATTCTGTTCTACAATTCCAAGCAGATATGCGGAGACAACAACTGAACTGCGAGAATTGTGGAAGACTTGGGCCAACAGTTGCTATATTCGTGGATCCAAGCCCATGTAGTCTATCTATAAATACTAGATTCATTTTTTGAATAGATAGACGTTTTTTGCAGATTAATTTCGTAGTTTTCATTCTGTATGTTTCTTAGGTCTTAAGAACATACTTTTAGTATTTTAGTGATAGTGTTGCGGTTATTGTGTTGCTCAACATTGTAATAGCTCAACACTTGTTTTGATTATTCTTTTTGGCCGTAAGGCTTCCGTGTAGGTTATTGATTTATATAACCTACGCAAAAATTATCTCGTGTCTTCTACTTTAGCTTTCGCACGTTTTTCATTTAGAGTGGTTGATACACTTTCAAGTGGTATCAGAGCCCTCACTCGACACACTGAGTGTGGTCCTGACAGTATCACGACTTTAACACATCAATGGATCCGAACAACATTGGAGTATTTCGGCCTCCGATCTTGGATGACTCAAATTACTCATACTGGAAGACACGCACCCGCTCATACATTAAGTCCTTAGACAAAAGAGCGTGGATTTTTGTGGAGAATGGGTGGTCACCACCAAAAGCCACTGACGCACAGGGCGATGTGGTACCAATACCACAAAGCTCCTGGTCGCATGATCAAGTTGATGCTGCTATGCTTGATGATCGCGCTCTGAACGCTATACTCTCAGCAGTTGATACAAATATGTTCAAATTGATCAAGAATTGTACGTGTGCTAAAGATGCTTGGGATATTCTGCAAAGGCACTGTGAAGGCGACACCAGCATTAAGCAATCACGTCTACGTATCCTCACCTCTCAATTCAAAAACATGAAGATGGAGGAAGATGAAGATATTTCCAGCTACACAAAGAGGATTCTTGACATTTCGAATGAGTGTCAAGATCTGGGAGATCCTTTTAGTAATAAAGTCCTTGTTTCCAAAGCACTTCGCACGTTACCGCCTAGGTTTCAAGGATCTCATGAACTCCTTCAAGACCTATGAGATGAATTTAGAAGCGAGAGACACATTCACCAAGAAGAAAACAATGGCTCTCACTACGGATACACTCTCATCACCTTCGTGCAGTAGGCTAACTGACATAATGGAATCCAGTGAATCCGAAGAAGTGGAAGAGATCCATGAAGGAGATGATGTTGCCATGATCACCAGAAAATTCAATCGGATGGTGAGAGGATTCAACTGAGACAAAAAGGAAAAGCCCAAGGAACGTGATATACCACATTTGGAAACTACCAATCTCCAAAGAATGATAACAGTCAAAGAAAACCTCCTGTTAGGAGAACACCTCACAACGAAGTGTTTAAGTTCAGCTCCTCTAAGCTCGACAATGTACAATGCCATGAATGTAGAGGGTTTGGGCACTTTGCGAATCAGTGTGCCAACACGCTTCGAAAATGGAAATCATATTGGGTGTCTTGGAATGACGATGAGTACGAGTTCTTTGAAGATATTGATGAAGGAAAGTTCGAGAGCATAACACTGCATGTGACAATAACACCACCGGACATATCAGGCCAAAACATCGATTTCGAACCACTCTCGGATAGGCCCTAACTATTATTCTAATTTGTTTTATTTGAATGCCTCTGTTGGTGATGCAGGAAGTGTTGAGGATGACATAGACTCTGCATGTGATGAAGAAAGTGATGACCATGCTCTCGTTATAATACAAGGATTAAAGAAGTTGTATGATGAGCTGTTGGGCAAATGGAAGCAACAAGCACGAGATCTGGAGGCCTCAACAGCTGAGATAACACGACTTAAGGAATCTCAAGTAAAACAGGAGGTGCTGATTACACAACGTGACATGGAGCTCACTAAGGTGAAATCCCAACTTGAAGAAGCACAACTGAGAATTCGTAAGTGGGATACTGGGACATATTCACTACAGGAGATCATGGATAGCGCAAACCCAAGCAAAAGGGGCCTTGAATATCCTGCACCGACTGTGTTTTGCCATGGCTCCACATCGGCAGGAGAAACAGCCAATACCAAAGCAGATGCTGTGCTCACAGATCCACCAACACAGACAAAGCAAGGCAACTCTCAAGCAGAAAAAGGTAAGAAAGGTAAGAAAAGAAGTAAGAGACGTAGAAGGAAATATGTATGTCATTACTGTCTCAAATTAGGCCACATAAAACCTTTTTGTTATCAAAAGAAAAGGGATGACAAGTCATATTTTGTGCTGCCGAAGCAACCCAAAATGATATGGGTTAAGAAAGCTGATCTAACATGTAATGTTGTTTACACAACATTGAAAACTAACATTTCAGGCTCTTGGTACTTTGACAGCGGATGCTCACGTCACATGACAGGTAACAAAATATTTATTTCCAACTATGAAACTTATGACGGGGGAAATGTTTCCCTCGGTGGAGGTTCAAAAGGTAAAATCATAGGGAAAGGTACACTTAATGTTCTTGGTTTACCTACTTTAACAAATGTGTATCATGTTCAGGGGCTTATGGCAAATTTAATTAGCATAAGTCAATTATGTGATGGTAACATGCTTCTGAAATTCACTAAAGATGCATGTGAAGTATACAATAACAGAAACTTGTGTATCATGAAAGGCCAAAGGTCGTCAGACAATTGTTATATGACTGATAACCTAAAATGCAACAAGGCTCAAGTTGATGATGTTATACTCTGACACAAACGATTAGGTCATACTAACTTTCGAAACCTTGGCAAGTTGGTCAAGATGGATGCAGTACGAGGTCTACCCAAACTTAGGAAGGGAGACCATATCGTGTGTGGAGACTGTCAAAGAGGAAAACAATTACATGCCTCACATCCTGCTCTACAGTAACATGAACAACACTTTGGGACCAATAGATGCTTTGAACTTCTACATATGGATCTTGTAGGACCCATGGAAGTTGAAAGTATTGGTGGTAAAATGTATGTATTAGTTGGGGTAGACGATTTCTCCTGTTTCACATGGACCTACTTTTTACGAAAAAAATCTGAAACATTTGAGATGTTTAGAAATATGTTTGCTCGCGTTGCTAATGTATTTGATGCTAGAATATCTCGTATAAGATCTAATCATGGCCGTGAGTTTGAGAATTCGCAATTCACAAGTTTCTGTAATGAAAAGGGAGTATGTCAGGAGTTTGCAGCACCAAAAACTCCACAGCAGAATGGAGTGGTCGAACGCAAGAATAGGACCTTGATTGAGATGGCAAGGGTTATGCTGAGCTCAAAACAAATGGTGAAACGTTTTTGGGCTGAGGCAGTAAACACCGCATGTTACATTAACAATCGAGTCAACATTCGACCAGGCTCGTTCAAAACACCGTATGAGCTACTTAAGGGAAGAAAACATAACCTAAAATATTTTCGTGTTTTCGGGTGTGCCTGTTTTATCTTAAATCATCGTGAGTATCTAACAAAGTTTGATGATAAGAGCGACAAAGGAGTATTTGTTGGGTACTCAACAAACAGCGTAGCTTTTAGGTTATTTAATCTTCGGATTAAGACAATACAGGAATCTGTTAATGTTGTCTTTGATGACGCAAGTGATGTGAACAAAGAGGTGGAAGCAGAAGACGACGTATATCAAGGGGGAGTGGTTCTACCTCCTGTTGAATTCTAAACTGCTCCACCTAACACAACATCCGGCAGTAATGGGGAAAACAATGTTACACAACAGGAACCAGAAGAAGAACAAGATGAGGTTCAAGAGGTCACTCACCGCAGACAACCTCTAGGAAGAGTTAGAGAAAACCATCCACTATCTCAAGTCATAGGAAATGTTGAGGATGGTGTTCGAAGCAGACGTAAACAGCCGATTAACTATAGAGAAATGGCGTGCATGTACTCTGTGTGCTCTACAATTAATGACGTAACATGTTTTGTCTCCAAGTTTGAACCAAAAAATGTCAAGGAAGTATTGACTGACGAGTTCTGGATAAATGCTATGCGTGAAGAACTAAATCAGTTTGTTCGTAGTGATGTTTGGTACCTTGTTCCCAGACCAGCCAACATAAATGTTATTGGCACAAAGTGGATTTTCAAGAACAAATCTGATGAGAAGGGAACAATTGTACGAAACAAAGCACGATTGGTGGCTCAAGGGTATACTCAGGTTGAAGGGGTGGATTTTGATGACACGTTTGCCCCAGTTGCAAGAATTGAGTCCATTCGGTTGTTGCTTGCTGTTGCATGTCATCTTAACATCAATCTATATTAGATGGATGTGAAGGTAGCATTTCTCAACGGCGAACTTAAGGAGGAAATCTATGTTGAACAACCAAAAGGGTTTGAGGATCCCCACAAGCCAGATCATGTCTTTCGACTAAAGAAAGCCTTGTATGGACTAAAACAAGCACCACATGCTTGGTATGGACATCTCACAAACTTCCTCCTCAAATACGGGTTTGTGAGAGGCGGTGCGGACCGAACATTATTTATCAAAAGGGAAGATCAACACATTCTTATTACTCAAATCTATGTTGATGATATGATTGTCGGTTCCACCTCACGTAACATGCTCAATGATTTTTCAGGTGCAATGTCTATGAAGTTCGAGATGAGCATGGTGGGAGAACTCACATACTTCCTTGGATTTCAAGTTAAACAAGGACAAGATGACATCTTTATCTCTCAAAGCAATTATGCCAAAGAGATGATAAAGCGTTTTAACCTTGAAGGAGCCAAACACATGAAGACTCCCATGGGCTCTACAGAAAAATTGACTAAAGATGATGCTGGAGAGGATGTTGACCCAACACTCTACAGATCAATGATAGGGAGTCTACTGTACCTAACATCTACTCGTCCAGATGTGATGTTTAGTGTATGTGTATGTGCCAGGTATCAAGCTAAACCCAAGGTATCTCATATTAAAGCTGTTAAAAGAATCATCAGGTATGCTGCTGGAACATTAGATTTAGGAATCTTCTTTTTTAAAAACATGAATATGAGCTTGATAGGGTTTAGTGACTCTGATTGGGCTGGAGATGTGGATGATAGGAAGAGTACGAGTGGAGGTTGTTTTTATCTAGGTAACAACATTGTGTCAGGGCATAGCCGTAAGCAAAACTGTGTTTCCTTATCCACTGTTGAATCCTAATATGTTGCAGCAGGCAGCTGTTGCACACAACTGTTGTGGCTCAAACAAATGCTTAGTGATTGTGGCTTAGATAACAATGACCTGGTTGTGTACTGTGACAACATGAGCGCTATAAACATTTCCAAAAATCCTATTCAACACTCAAGAACAAAGCATATTGACATAAGACACCATTTCATTAGAGATTTAGTGGAACAAGAGGTGATCAAGCTTGTGTATGTGAAAACGGAAAACCAAGTTGCTGACATTTTTATAAAACCTTTGGATCATGAGAGGTTCGTATACCTACAAAAGTCTCTTGGTCTGTGTTTTTACCACTAAATGTATGTTTTATGCTACACCCATCTCACTGATATCATTATCTATGGGTGTAGCTTGTGTTGTTTAACTTGCTGGTATAACATCTTAGCTAACATGTTCTTTGTACAGACGCCTGATATTTTTCTCTATATGTTTTATGTAACTGCGTGGTAAAAAATCCGAGTAGTTTGGGGGGCACGGCGTTCGCTGCGACGATGCTACCTTACCAAAGGATTACAACTGCAACTGCTTTCGAGGGCGAAAGGCTAGGGGCACGGCGTTCGCTGCGACGATGCACTCTACGCTAACCCTCCCTTGGATTCTTGTAGTTCTGCACATATTTTATTTGTATAAATCAGGTGGATGTTGCAAAGATGTTGGTACAATAGACCAAGTTAAACTGTTTTCCCAAAAATGTTGCCTTTCTAAAATGTTCCATCAACATTTCTATCAGCAACTAATGTTTGATGTACCGCATAGTCTTGCATCCCTTAAACACCGCTTCTTCTCTCTTGATAGTGGGTTATAACTGTCGGGTAGTGTGTTCTTGAGTATGTCAGGAAGAAAGTGAAACGACATACTTTCCTTATAGTTGAACTGTCGCCAGTCTGTTCCTCATCATTACTTTTTACTGACCCAATTGTCACTCATCACACAAAACCCTAGAGAAACCGTCTCTCCCCACTCTCTCTCCCATATCCGCTCACATTCCAAGAATGATACAACCTCTGGGTTCCTAGAATTAAAACAATCACCCCATCGTCGTCTTCCCTACCTCACTCACTTTGTCTAAACTCTCACTTCCTGTATCCTGTGTACTCTTCATCAAACTCTTTACCTCTTTACTGTTACAAATGGCTACCCCTCCTCATAACGAAGATTTTACTACAATTTTGAGCCCTACTTGCAGCCAACCCTCAAGTCCTACAGGAACTGCAAACGCATACCTCACCAGTTCCACCAGCACTCGAGACCCCGCCAGTTCCACAGGTCGTCGAAACCTCGCCTGTCTCACAAGTTGCTGTAGTTCCTTTGGCACCACCGGCCGTTGACGATACTCCCACTCCACCACCAGTTTCCACCGAGGCAACTATTCCTGTGCCTCCGGGTGCTGAGGACCTTGTCCCTGTTTCTACTGTCGCACTGGTCAGCCACAGCGTCACATTCGTCCCGTCAATCTCCTCCGCTAGTCCCTCTAAGAAAACTAGTCACTCGGGGCTCTCGCCTATCCACTCACACTGGCCAGTCCAAGAACCAGGTGGCTACTATCGTCGTCCACGATGACAGTGATGATGAAGTGTCCTCTGCTCCCAAGCGACCTCGACTTACTGCAGCCATCGAGATTAAACAGGAACTCACTTCCTCTGCCGCTGCCACAGAGAAAAGGAAACATGCTATCGTGGCCCAGATCCACATTTCAGACCAGTCTGACGCTCCAAACTTTCCGCTGGACCCCAATCACGCTCTCAGTCTGTAGTTTTACGATGAAACCTGATAAACACTCATTTGGCATGATTCTAATGATACAATTGTCCATGTTTGTTGCTTTGTTTTGGTTTGTTTCGTATTTGTTTTATTTGGTTTTGTTGTTTTGTGTTTGTTTTGCGTTTTGTTGCATTTTTGTGTTTTTCGTAGGTTGGAGGAATGTAGAGATGTATTGGAAGCCGAGAAGCTGAAAACGAAGAATAGAAATCATAAAGTTTGAATTTCATAAGAGTAAAGTTCATCTCAAGAGGAGTTCGTAGGCGCAAACGGCTCGTAAATCGGAGTTGAAACGAGGGAGAACGGGCCGAAACAAGATCGCTGCGCGAGAAACAGGGGACCCAGCGCCCGTTGGCATCCCAGCAGAACATGAAATTCAGAGAGTTTGGGTCAGCAACTGCTCAACGGCCGCTGGCCCATGTGCCAGCCGAGCCAGCGAGGTATGCCAGCGAGCGCTCCAGGGGGGACAGCGACCGAGCCAGCGGCCGCTGGCCCATGTGCCAGCCGAGCCAGCGAGGTGTGCCAGCGAGCGCGCCAGGGGGGACAGCGACCAAGCCAGCCAGCGACCGCTGGGTGCCGTAACCCAGATTTTTGGAACTCTTCCTAGGCGTGATTTTTGACGAGTGTGAATGCAATCTTTCACTTTTTGGCATTCACACTCGTGGGAGAAGACTTCTAGCACACTTTGGGAGACTTTGGGGAAGGAAAATACATCTCTAAGCTAGAGGGAAAGAGGCATGAATCATCATTCTCCATACTACACAACACTTAGCTCCAAGAGAGAGAAGCTCCAACCTCTCTCTAAGTTCTTCACAATTCTTCCATAGTTTAGCTTAGATTTTGAAGCATTGTTCCAAGCTCTTGTTGACGGATGCGTGATTGAGGATCGACAACCTGAAGTTGCGGTTCTACACAAGGGGTTTATGTCATTTTATTTGTATTTCAATTCATACTTAAACTTCAATATGTGTAGCTAAATCTTTTGTGATTCTAGGGGAATGTAATGACTTATTTTAATTAATGGATTTGTGATATCAATTGCTAGTTTTCCTTCCGATGCTTGTTTGTGATCTACGCTTTTAATTTTTATGTTGTTATAATTGGCCATTATGATTGCATATTAGTTATGTTTTCGATGTCTTGCCCGGAATTGAATGCATAGCCGAACCCGTAGATTGCAATACATGTTTTTCCTTGAGACTGACCGGAGATAGGAAATCTGTAGGAGGATATTCTTAATGTGCTATTTGTAACTATTTTAATTTCCTTGAAACCTACGGGAGATGGGGATTAAAGTAGCCTAAGATCATAGACTGCCCGACCCAGGAGTATATGATTAATATTGCGAACCTTCACAAGCATTAGGATTAAAATGTGGTAGTTAGGATTGATTGTTGAATCCATTGATTAAATTAGTGTCGGCACATATCCCCTGGAATCCATTTTCTCTATAATTGTTATTCGTATATTTGATTATTTATGTATTGCATCGTATGCATTGAGGATTAAATCAACTCTTGAGTTTGTTGCCTAAATAATAATTGGATATTAGTGATGATTAATCAGTGTGTTTTTGTTTATCAGTCCCTGTGGATACGATACTCGATTGCCCTATATTATGCCTATTTTTAGTGCGTGGAATAGTGCCATCAAAACCACTGCGGTGAAATGGAAGCGTCTTCGGAACGCCCCCTGTGTCAGCGAGCGCTCCATCGTTGAAGTGATCTTCGATGAAAACAATATGCTCACGTTCTTTCAAACCCGTGGGTTGCTGGGTACAGTCTTTCAACTCTCTCCTTTTGTTAAGTCAGTTGTTCGACATTTCTACTGTAATCTGCACCGCATGTTTGGTAACCGTGCGTCTCAGAAGATTGGGAAGGTTTGGTTTTATAACACTGTCTTCGATTTTTCGGTTGATGCCATCAATGCTGCCCTCAGTTTGCCGAGTGTGGAGGGAGACATTGTCTCAAGCCTAGACGATGTCGCCAAAATCATCACCGGAGGGAAGCGTTCAAGATGGGTACAACCCATGAAGTCATCCAGTCTGACTCACCTCTATTCTGTCCTCCACAAAGTACTCACCTACAACTGGATCATATCTTCCAATGTTACTGTTGTCACGCAACAGCACAGAGTGTTGTTGTACCTTGTTGGTCTCAACAAGCCGTTTAATCTTGGAAGGATAATCTTTGACCAGTTGGCTGCTCTTTCCCTTAAAGCCCAAATCAGTTCTTTTCCATTTCCGTCTCTCATTTGCAGGGTCATGGAGCATCAAGGTTTTACGGAGATCTCAAGGAGCCATGAAGCCCTTCCGGTCCCTGATTATGCTATCCACAACTCTCTGTTTAGCAAAGGCAAGGTAGATGACCTTCCATGGCAGAATCCTGACCAACCATCTCCTGTCGTCTCTGGTATTCAGCTGCCACCACAAGCTGTCCAGCAGCTAATTGGTGCTCTGAACTCTCTTGCTGCGCTCGTACCAACTCTTCAAGCGTGCATGTCTTCCCAAAAAGGGGGAGAACAAGTAGCTACACAAGCAGCACAAGCAGCAGGGGGAGACCCAGTTGACAACGAGGAGACGGATGACAATGAGGAAGAGGCTGAGGCTGGAAATGAGGAATGAGAGTGTGTGAGGATGATGAGATGACCGATGTGTTCAAAAACATTTGTGATGTTGGGGAGCACAAAAAACAAGCACCAAAAACAATTTAAGTTTTCTGTTTTTTATTTTTATTTTGATGATGGATGATACTTTTTGCAGCACTGACCATATTTTGTCTTGAATGGGATGAATGAATGTTTGCTGCTTGAAATGTTGAGGCTGCTGAAAGTTTATGTCTATCTCTATGTTGTTTTTCTATCTATGTTGTTGCTATTTTTGAAGTTGTTTTTGCAGGCATAAACATAGGGGGAGTAATCTCGTGAAGTTAAAGGTTTTGTGAAGAAGGAACAAAAACAGGGGGAGTTTGTTAGGATCTTAAATCTTGATGTTATTTGGAATGTTGACCTAACATTTGTATTTTTGTGTTCTTCACAGGAATGTTGATTAAGCTTCCAGCTCAACATAACAACTGGTGATGACTTGGCACGGAGACTGGAGCGAAGACCAAGTCTTGCTATGCAGTTGTGATATTCATGCTAGTGGAATTCTGTACCACAAATCCGGGAGTCAACAACCAACTGAAGTAGTTCCACAATTTCAGGCAGATATGCGAAGACAACAACTGAACTGCGAGAATTGTGGAAGACATGAGCCAACAGTTGCTATATTCGTGGATCCAAGCCCATGTAGTTTATCTATAAATACTAGATTCATTTTTTGAATAGATAGACGTTTTTTGCAGATTAATTTCGTAGTTTTCATTCTGTATGTTTCTTAGGTCTTAAGAACATACATTTAGTATTTTAGTGATAGTGTTGCGGTTATTGTGTTGCTCAACATTGTAATAGCTCAACACTTGTTTTGATTATTCTTTTTGGCCGTAAGACTTCTGTGTAGGTTATTGATTTATATAACCTACGCAAAAATTATCTCGCGTCTTCTACTTTAGCTTCCGTAAGTTTTTCATTTAGAGTGGTTGATACATTTTCACAGTGATATGCTAGCTTCTTGCTAGCTTATTAGGTGCTAGCCCTTCGAGTTGACTTAGTTAGACTCGGTTCTCCACCAAACTTTTTTCTCAAGCCAACTGAGTTGGAAACAGATCGAGCGCCGAGAATCCAGATTTAGTGATCAGTGAAAAATAATTCGCAAGTCGCTATCGTCATTTAGGCGCCGAAGGCTTTCTTTATTAACTATAAATAAATATTAATTGTTACACATTAAAAATATGATTTTTGTACAAATCTTATTTATTTTTCTTTAGAAAAATATTATATTTGTAATTTTCATCATATTATAATATATTTTCTATTAAAATACAAAATTTGTTGTTTTGTAATTTGTTAATATACGCATTCTGAAATATGTTTAGAGGATATATATAAAAAAATTATTTTATTTTTATATATAAAGGTTATCTTTCTGACTAGAGTTCATTGATCAAAGTGTAGTGTAGTTTAATATTTATTTAATATAAAATAATATTCTCTCCGTCCCACTTATAATGACACATTTTTTTTAGCTACAAAGTTTAATGCAAAGGGTTTTAAATATGTAATAATACATATTTTTATCTTTTTTTTTAAAAAATTATATAAATTAAATATTTGATTATAAATTGAAATTTTAACATTTTAAGTAATTAAATGTAAGTTAACAAGATTAGACCCCAATTATTTAGATTAGTATCTACCTATTTTTCGTAACGTGCCAAGATCAATGAGAACAAACATAAAAAAAAATGTACCTTTATAAATGGGAAAGAGGGAGTAATATAAAACACTAAAAATAAATTTATTACTATTAAAATTTATTTAGCAAAAATAATACAACATCCCATAATTTAAGGATTTCAGTAGTTACAAATATTGCAAAAATAAATTAATAATTGTACACATTATTTTAAAAAATGGATGAAGTTATTATTAATTAACCCGGGAATAAATATTTCTTCTAAAAAATGAGAAACAATCTGAATAGTTGATTAATGTATAATCTAGTGTCTGTATTCACGATGCATTGTAAGTATTATTCATGAGATTGCATCACAATGTGTTGTTGAGGAATTGAGAGAGTAATTAATGTTGGAAATGCAAGTTGGTAAAGTTGCACATAAAAAATTAAATTGTCATCAAAGCCTTCTTAATTATCAGAACAAGAGTACGTACGTCCAACTTGCAAATGAAGAAGACTTTTGAAATTTTAATTTGATGAGATATATATGAAAGTTTGTAGGTCCAAGTTTCTTCATTAATCTTATAGGTTCATGAACCATGAAATATTAAATTTTGAGTGTGCAACCTACTTCAAAATGTTTGAATTTATTTTTTAGCAGAAAGTAATTTAATTATTATTATTGTTGTCAATTATATATGTTCGATAAATGTGGTTTCTTTGTTGGATCGAAAGTTTTGTAAAAGACAAAATTTTCGTACAAGGAAAGAGATAAATTCAAATAAGTGATGACAATTAATGTTGTGGTTAGAGTAGATAAATTGCTTATCATAAATAGATAAAATGAAGTATCTACACAAATAAAGAAAGTAGATCTATCCACAATCTAATTAGGTTAACAATACTTGTAATTATTGGTCCTTGTAATTGCTTACATTGCCATCATAAACACGTACATTTTTTAATCCGTTTTCGATCTCGTTTCTCGTGCATATTGAGTCGATAATATTTTGATTTATCTTGTCTTTGTTGTTCTATTTGATCATTTGATTGCCATATTTTCATATATCAGGTAAAGAGTCGGACAAACGAGCTAATGAGGACCGGCAAGAGAAACGAGGGTGAAACGACACAAAAAAGGGCTAGCAACACGCCAGGGTAGCGGTCGCTAGCACCCAGCGGCTGCTAGCCCTCGTAAATTCAAACATTAGGCAGAAGGTGAGCCTAGCGACTGCTAGACCCTAGCGGCCGCTAGCTCACCCAAGAAGGAGCAAGGCAAAACGCGAGCCTAGCGACCGCTAGCCCCTAGCAGCCGCTGGCTCGCCTATCTGGATCTGAAGCAGAACGTGGGGCTAGTGACCGCTAGCCCCCATCGAGCGCTAGCCCCAACCTTTCTCCACCAATGCAGAACGTGAGGGTAGCGGTAGCTACCCCCTAGTGATCGCTGACTAGGCTAAATTTCTCCCCTATATAAAGTTTACTCACGTGATTTTTATAACAACTTATCATTCTAGGTTTTGGAGCAAGAGAGAAAACACAATAGATAGTTTTACCAGTTCAATTTCATACTTTGTTCTTTATTTTCGTGATTCAACCCGGAGACTATTGCTATTGCATTGTTTTTCCCATTTAATTCGTGAGTTCTTATTGCTTTCTTATTTGTTTATCGCTTTAACTTTCTTGTGGCTTCCTTTTTGATTAAGTCTGAATTATTAATTTCTTTATCTATAATTTCATGTTAATCAACTTCGAAGCACGTCGAGATTTATTTTCTTTAATTCCTCGTTCTTAGACTTGGGATTTAATTGATTTCTTAATTTTCGCCCAGATAATTCGTTTTTCCATTCTTTTAATTTTATTTGTCTAGGTAATTAATTAATTTTGGATAATCATTCAAACCACAATTAGAGTATTTATGAATTTAATTGTTTTTGTTAAACAACGTAGATGAAGCCATGTTTAACATTCCTTGAGAATACGACTAGTGTTAACTTATTAATCTATAATGACCCCGTTCTCTTGGGAGTAACTTAATTAAAATAATTTGAAACAAATTTTGGCATCGTTGTCGGGGAAGGTTATAAGCATATATTTGCGTTGCATTTTATTTTCTGTTTTTCTTTTATTTTCTTTCTGTTTATATAACCCCTTTCTACCTTAGGTGCGTTTGATCTTTTGTTGGTTTTGTGTATGCTAGGTCGCCGAAGTTTGAGACATGAATTGATGACCTTTGTTAACAACATTAATAGAAGAGACGATGTGCTCGAGCAACGATATCAGGACGTCTTCAACCTTGCCACTCTTTTTTAAGCATTGAAGCCATAGTGTTGTAGATCACAAATCATTGGTGCTATTGTTGCATGGTCGAGTTCAAACAAACGAAAAGCATAATACAATGAGGATGGAATTAGATCACTCTCTTTCTTCACCAAATCTCTAATACGACCCCATATATCTATGTTCCCTTGCCTAGTGAAATAAGATTTCACTTTTCTTCTCAAATTGTCGGAAAGTTTCTTCTGCATAATTAATTTAAATAGTCATCAACAGACAAAAGTCCTGCCAATTTGATGATTTCTAAAATATACAGTCATAAAGTAATTATGAGGTACAAGATCAAACCATAAAATCATAAGAATAATGATCATTCCATAATTTAAGACTTTGCAATTTAAGTAAATAAATACAAATCAACAAGCAAATATAATTTGCACTTTTATTATATTATATTTTTTTAAACCACTCATTTAATTTGCACTTTTTTAAGAACAATAAAATTATTTGTATGCTTTATAAATTAAAATATATTTATTTTAATTACTTGTTGGATTTGCTTAAATTAGTAGATTAAGTAAACAAATTAATTTCGAAAAGAAATCATATCTAATTTAAAAAAGTAAAGTTAGTATTTAAATTGTGCAAATCTTCTCAGTTAATTAAGCAAATAAATTCACTTTGAAAAGTATATGAAAAATATTATTAAATATGTCAAAAAATAATATTTACATCAAATATCAAAGCAAATGTAATTCATTTAAACAAATAAATCTAATTTAAGAAGCATAATATATATTTTGTTTCATGTATAATATAAAAAATATTACTATTGAAGAATCCAATTTGCTTTAACCGTTTCTTTAGTTCCACAATTGTCGCAGATTAGCAAATATAAATATTTGGATTATTACTTCCTCATCCTCAATAATTTAATTAAAAATTTTATAGCTAATAATTGCAATATACTTAATTACATCTAATCTATTAATATTTATATAATTTATGCTTCATATTGATTCCTAAGTTATTAGGTAAGAGTTGGTTTTCATTAAAACTCATCATTTATATCTATATATATATATATATATTCGCTATTTGTACAACCATGCCTCGAAGAAGAAAAAGCTATCATATCATATTAATTAGTAATTGACGAGGTCATCATAGATGATCATTCAACATAGGGTTTAATGGAGTTCTTAACACATTAATTTACTAACGTATGTTATTAACATATAATCTCACTGATCGTCCCAACTACTCTCCACATGATTTACAGCATCAACTATAAGCGTACTGTATCAGCTTATAAACTCTTGTAACAGCTTATAAGATGTGATACTTTAAAAACTTATAAGTAGTTAAGGTGCTTCGATAAATGTGTTTATAAGCTATTTTAAAAATCTTATAAAATAATAAAGTGTTTGACATTTTAATTTCTTTTATATGTGATTTTGTTAGGGTAAATATGATAATAACAAATTATTGTATTATTTGGGCTTTTGGTTAATTGAAATGGGTCGAGTCTTGGGCCGAAACTTAGAAATCTTATGGGCCGAAATTAATTAATCTTATGGGCCTAGTATATTAATCTTAAGTTAATTAATACCTAAACTAATTAAATTAATTATTAAGCTCAATTAATAAATTCAAATGGACTAGTTTAAACATTTTAATAAGATAAGATTTAATTAAGATGGATTTACATTAATTAGAAATATTAAATGTTAAAGAAGGGATATTAAGATATATACCCTTAAAGTATTAATAATTAGAGCTTATAATAATTAAAGCCTAAGTATGAAATTAAGAAAATCCAATTTATTTAATAAGTGGGTTCTAAAATAAGAGAATTTATGTCTCTAAATTATTAAGGATTTATTTAAAGAATTTATATTATAAGGTTATGTAATGAGTTAAAAGAACTATTAAAATGAATTGAATAATTAATTATTGAGAATTATTTTTTCATTAAGTGTTAATACACTTATTGCACTTAAATGCAATTACCGGAGTAATTGAATCGAGGATTCAACACTTTATAAATAATATTGATCGGAAGTATCAATATCTCAATTAACGAATCGAAACAAGAACTAAGAATAATATATTCTTACAATTAAATATTTCAAATACACTAAGAGCATTTTAATTTATACGAGCTTTTCTAAAGGTTCTTACGAGAGTTCTACCTCGCATTTCGAGATCAAATCCAGTGCAAATCGAAGTTATCCAAGTAGGCTTTCTATTACAAATAAAATTATGTGTGTCTGTATGCTATTTATGTTGCTTTCGAAATGATTTCAAATGGAGAAAATTATGTTTCAAAGTGTTGTCTTGCCGAAATGATTTATGTTTTGTATAAATGCCTATCTGATTAAGGGTACCTGGTGTAAGGATCCTGGATTCCTGGTTTAAGGATCCGAAGAATTGTAAATCGAACTAACTGTGCACATATAATCGTGAGTCATCTATCGGGTTGGCCGGTTACAGTAAACCGGGAGTCATCTATCGGGTTGGCCGGTCCGGTGTCCGTAGAAGGTGGCCACCTTCTCGGTACCATAAATCATCAAATTACAGATATGGCCAGTATTGTCACGCCCCAATTCCCGAGGGAAGGCCTGTAAGCCAGGGTGCGAC
>JAPKLX010000189.1:375096-430395 GCA_026898415.1 Leonotis leonurus | reverse complement strand
ATAATAAAACTCGATTAATACAATGATTAAAAGAGTGGGGTATTACAAGTATATTAAAGAAAATTAGACAGTACTGTCGAACTTAGGATCTTTCACAAATGAATTTAGTGAACGTAGGTGCTTTTAAAGATAAAATCCCTATGTCTCACTCTCACGGCATTGACAATTATATTGTATGAATGTGATTTCGGGCAATGTGCCTACTGAGTACTTTTGTACTCAGCCCTGCATGTATTTATAAATGTGCAGGTTGAGACGTGATGATGGGAGATGCTATGGTGGGCTTGTCGGTCTTTAAATTAAATCTTGGGTGTCTACGTGTCTTCATACACACAGACTTCAGTCGATCCTTTTCCGCTGCGTGAGTTTCCATCAGTTTTGTTTGGCGAAGTTGCCGATTGTTTAAATTAAATCTTCAGTTGAACTGCACTCAGTTATCAAATGATCTTTCAATTCAGTCAAGTCTTCCAGTATAATCAGTGTTCCACCTTATCCTTCATTTATTCAATCTATTAGTCGCGCGTCGGGACTCTGCCGGGAAGGGCGGAGGTCGGGGCGTGACAGAGTGGTATCAGAGCCAGGTTGCTTTAAACCCAAGAGTTTTCTTTCGAGTTTAGTCTAACATTATTCGCTAGACTAGTTGAGTGAGTCGATCTGCTGTTCTTCATCCACTATGAGTTTGAGCAGCGACCTGGCCCAGTTCACCTGAAGATTCAATAATACTGCCGTCATGACTTTGAGTTTTCCTGATGTAACAGAGTCATATGTCCCTTGGTGTCCAAGGAACACCTTCTGGACGTAGTCGAGAAGGAGTCGGTAGTTGGGAAGCATTAACCCCCAGTTGAATGCCTTTCCAGTCCACGGGAATAGGTGTGCAAGCATTATGTCAAGAACTTGCTGGATTTGGTCATCCGTGACTTCTTCAACCACAATATCACCTTCATCGGTTAAGTGATAGGTCTGAAGTATCATCTCGATCACGGTAGTGTGAATGTTGTCCTCCTTTGTCTTTCCAACAGGTATCTTCACGGTGTATTCTTCTCTGTTATCCACCATCCATGAGCAATAGAATAACACAATTTGTCGTGGAAGGAAATAGTCTGGTTCCATGGTGATAATCTTGTGGAACCCTAAATAAGAACAAATTTTGGTTAAGTGGTTGTAGACGCTTGCTATGAAAACACTTATATGTGAAATGACCAGTGAGACACCATGTAAAGACATTACAAGCATACGAATAGTAATTAACACATAATTGAACATATTTAATCCAGTGAGTACACAAGATATGATTTTAAATAATTAGAATACAGTAATCATAAAGCACGAGGAAAGCATATTTTTAGGAAATGAAATACACAAAGTATACATATATGAAGTGTTTACATAATCATGCTGTCATAGACAATAGAGATATGTGCAATACATGCATTATGAGCAACATGTGCACAGACATTAAATCCTAGTTCATGCTTTTGTGAGTTTTAACCTGTGCACGCCCCAATTTTACTGAATAACACTTCTAAGGTATGAAACCCGTGATGTGTAAGTACAGCGCGAGGCTCTGGCGACAATTTTGCCTCTATCCTGTGCAGCATCTCTGTTAAGAGAATCGGAGGTGCTTGAGAAGATGAAAAACTGGCTTCAGATATAGTCATTTTGATAAAGTTTCGAATGGTTTGTAAAAGTGGGAGTTTTGCAAGAAAGCTTGTGTACAACAATGGCGGTTTTAGGTTTTTGTGAGAGGGAAATTTTGAAAGTGTGAGAAGAACAGTCAAACTATCACATATATATAGGCAAATAATGAAGATCCAGATTAAATCATATAAAAGTAATAACAAGTAACGGTTGAGATTACTCCCTGATTTAATCATTTGCCGCCCAAAATCGATTGAAGTGCACACGCCATCAAATTGCGTCTTTAAAAGAGTCACATCATTGCCTCGAAACAGGAACTGAGGACTGCAACATTAAATGGTCTTCACTTTATCCTTCACTTTTACTGACATTTAGGCTTTCGGTATTTCCTAACATTAAATAGTTTTTATTATTAATAATGAGATATCAATACAAAAGGAGTTAGAGAAATAAATGAACTTTATAATTATAGTTTAAATTCCCCCTTGATTAATGCCCTGGCAGATTGTTTTGTGGCTCGAACGATCTGCTATCTTTGAATTTGACAGCTAGCTTCTAATTATTAAATTTGTGCAGCTCGCTGTTGTTTTGATAGATAAGCAGATCGTTTTCTTCTTTGATCGATCTGTTCTTCTTGATTTTAACAGTTAGCTACTGCTGTTGGTAGAGAAGCAGATAGTTTTCTTCTTTGGTCGATCTGTTATTCTTGATTTCGACAGTTGGCTGCTGTTGTTGATAGAGAAGCAGATCAGTTTCTTCTTTGACCGATCTGCTATTTGTATTCCACTTATCAGCTAGCTGCTAATTTTTCCAAATTAAGTAGCTTGTTCTTATTTCTGAATTTTCACTTGTAGATTATTTAGCAGCACAAATAGATATATAAAGAAATAGGCAGTTAAAATTAAAGATATGATAATAGATAGCCTTTTACCATTAGCTAGCTGTTATCAACACTTGTACCAATTTCGATAAAGTTTATTAATTCCAGTTTTCCACAAAGCATTTTGCATTTGTCTTCGGGTAATACTTTTGTGAGAATATCAGCTCGCTGCACATCTGTATGAATTTTCTCGATCTTGATGTTCTTCTTTTCAATATGATCACGAATGAAGTGATGACGAACATCCCCATGTTTGCAGCGAGTGTGAAGCACAGGATTTTGTGTGATGACAATCGCGCTGGAGCTATCACAAAATATGGGCACACCATCCATATAGACTTCATAATCTTTTAGTTGTTGTTTGATCCACAAAATTTGTGCTGTACAAGTCCCTACTGCCATGTACTCTGCTTCTGTTGTTGAGGTTGCAACCGAAGTTTTCTTTTTAGAAAACCATGAAATGAGTTTGCTTCCAAGGAATTGACAAGTCCCAGATGTGGATTTTCTATCAAGCTTGTAACCTACATAGTCAGAATCAGAGTAACTTGTTAATTCAAAATTATCATCACATGGATACCATAAACCTATCTCCATAGTTCCTTTGAGATAACGCAAAATTCTCTTGGCTGCTTCCAAGTGAGATTCTCTTGGGCTAGCTTGATACCTAGCACAAACACCAACATCAAATGTAATATCAGGTCGACTTGCAATTAAATATAAAAGTGATCCGATAATACCACGATATTGTTTTATATCAATTGCCTTCCCAAGTATATCAAGACCAATTTGTCCATTTGTTTGCATAGGGATTTTTACTGGTTTACAGTTTTTAACTCTAAATTTTGTGATGAGATCGTTGATGTATTTAGATTGATTGATTAGAATCCCATCAATAGATTGTTTGACTTGCAAGCCTAGGAAGAAATTCATTTCTCCCATCATTGACATCTTGTATTTGTTCTGCATTAGCTTGCTAAATTTGTTACAAAGGAATTCAGATTTGGATCCAAAAATAATATCATCAACATAAATTTGAACTAAAAGGATATAATCTTGGACTTTGATGGTGAATAACGTCTTGTCTACTGATCCTCATTTGAATCCCGATTGAAGTAAGAAATTGGACAGTGTCTAATACCAAGCTCGAGGAGCTTGTTTTAGTCCATACACTACTTTAGCTAATCTATACACCTTGTTTTCATCTTCAACTTCAAACCCAATGGTTGTTCCAAGTAGACTTCTTCTTCTAGAATTCCATTTAGAAATGCACTTTTTACATCTATTTGGAACTCTTTGAAACGTTGGAAAGCTGCATAAGCAAGAAACAATCTGATAGCTTCTAGTCGTGCCACAGGTGCAAAGGTTTCATCAAAGTCAATCCCTTCTTGTTGACAATATCCTTTGGCAACTGGCCTTGCTTTGTTTCTTACCACTTCACCCGTTTCATCCCTCTTGTTCTTGAATATCCATTTGACTCCAATAACACCTTGGTGTCTAAGTCGATCCACCAGATACCATACTTCATTTCTCTTGTATTCATTTAATTCTTCTTGCATGGTATTGATCCAATCTGCACTTTGTAAGGCTTCTTCGATACCTTTTGGTTCGGTGTGTGATAGATAACAACTTAGCAGTGCACTTTCTCCATGCATGCGTCTAGTTTTGACTCTATCTGCTGGGTTCCCAACAATGAGATCAGATGGATGGCTATCTACCCATTTTCTTCGCCTTTTCATTTCTTCCTCAGATACTTCGATTTCTATCTCATCAGGTGGATTCTCAAATTCGGGATGATCTGTGATAGGAACATCCAAGAGATTGTCAGTGATTGAATTAATACTTGATACTTCATTTACCAAGTTTTGGACAGATGGCTGTTGAGTCGTAGGTGTAGCAGATTGAGGAATGTTTTGTTTAGCAACAAATTGTTGTGAGCATTCTTCATGTGAGATTCCCCCTTCATCTGCTCCCCCTAGATGTGGTATTTTTACATTTGTTCCCCCTTGCTGTGGTATTTGCACATTTGTTCCCCCTTGCTGTGACATCTCTACAGCATGTTGATTATTAGTTTCTTCTTCATCTTCA
Source organism: Leonotis leonurus (assembly GCA_026898415.1). Lineage (NCBI taxonomy): Eukaryota > Viridiplantae > Streptophyta > Magnoliopsida > Lamiales > Lamiaceae > Leonotis > Leonotis leonurus. The sequence continues at coordinate 425,792 of JAPKLX010000189.1, read as the reverse complement.
TCTTTTTGTGGACTCCATAGGAGGATGTCTTCGATAAGTCTATCTGTGGAGTTTCTCAATGTTGAATGAGTGAGATCATCTTTTGAAGAAGAGCCATCTGTTCCTTAATCTTCAAAATTAACTTCATCAAAAACAACATGTGGTGTTACTTCCACAACAAGAGTTCTCATATTAAAAACTCTATAAGCTTTACTAATTTCAGAATATCCTAAGAATATTCCTTGATCACTTTCGCTATCAAATATTTTTAATTGAGTTTTTCCATTGTTGTGAATGTAACATTTACATCCAAATGATAGAAAGTATGAGATTCGAGGCTTTCTTTTATTCCATAGCTCATATGGAGTTTTCCCGTGACGTTGCGTGATGACAGATCTATTTTGTGTGTAGCAGGCCTTGTTGACTGCTTCTGCCTAGAACTTCTTGGGTAGGTTGATTTCATTTAACATCGTTCGGGCAGCCTCTTTGAGCGATATGTTACGTCTTTCCACAATCCCATTTTGTTGTGGTGTACGAGCTACTGAAGTTTGATGTTGAATTCTCATTTTTGAGCAGTATTCTTCGATCATGTGATTTATGAATTCAGTTCCACGATCAGATCGAATGGTGATGATGGATGTCCCCTTTTGATTGGATAGTTTGTTGAGAAGATAATGTAGTTTCTCTAGAGTTTCCTTTTTCTTGAACATGAAAACTACCCAAGTAAATCTAGAGAAGCCATCAATAACAACAAGGGTATATTTTCTACCGTTTACACTTAATGGAGATACAGGTCCAAAAAGGTCTAGGTGTAGGAGTTCCAAGATTTTTGAAGTGGAGTGAGCTGCCTTTGTAAGAAATGATGATCTTGTTTGTTTTCCCACTTGACAAGCTTCACATACATGGTCTTTGTCATAGATTTGAGTAGGTAGACCTTCAACCAGATTGTTTTTCACCAGCTTGTTGATTGATTTGAAATTTAAGTGACTCAATCGTTTGTGCCATAACCAGCTGGTCTCTGTACTTGATTTTGTTATTAGATAGGTTTCAGTTTAATCATTTCATTGTACGACGTACAACCTGTCCTGCAAAATCCCAGTAAGAAGAATTTTTTCTCCTTCTATGTTCTTTACAAGACACTTGTTGGTTGTAAATTCTACTTTCTTGTTATTAACACAAAATTGACTAATTGAGAATAGATTATGATTTAATCCTTCAACATATGATACATTGAGAATAGTAGTGTTACCAACTTGTAGATCACCATAACCCTTTGTGTATCCTTTTGAATTTCCTCAAAAAGTAACATTTGGTCCAGTGCTCTCTTTGTAGTTGATTAACAAGTCTTTGTTGCATGTCATATGTTTAGAACATCCGCTATCAAGTATCCACACCGTGCCCCGAGCTGTGTGCTTCCTTCTCATTGATCTCCTATCCTGCAATGAAAAATTATTTAGCTACCATACTGATTGAGGGTGCCTTGTTAGTGGACAAAGTTCCTTTTGGAACCCAAATTTGCCTAATAATAGTAATATTTTGTGATGGTCTGATTTGTTTGCCACTGAAATCAATGTAGACTATTTTCTTCTTCTTGGCAGGTGGTTGAAAAGATGCAGTTGGTTTCTTAGGAGCAGACAGTTTTGAGGGAGCTGGTGGTTTTCTTTGGTTGACCAAGAAAGGAGCTCGCTGTTGATTGCTCTTTTGAGCAGTTTGATTAGTCCTTTGAGCATGCTGTTTTCTCTGCTGATATACAATTCCTTGAGTAGTGTGTTTTTGTTGTCGCTGGATTTGCTGATGATGGTAGGCTTGTTCCTTGATTAAAATAGCATGAGGCTGTCTCACATTGTTGTTGAGATTCACTATTTTATCTTTTCCCTTTTCTTTGACAAACTTGCCTGTTGATGGTCCTTTGTCTACTTCGTCAAATCTGAGTCCAGCGCGATTTGCAGCTCTTCTTTGCATGTCGTTGATGAGTTGAATTTGATCTTTCTTTTTGTGCATTGAGTGATTGATCATGGCACTCAAATCATCGATCTTACATTGAGCAGAAGTTTCTCGGTCAATGAGATCAGATATCTTGGCATTCAATGAGTAATTTTCTTCGCTCTTGCTTTTGAGTTGCTTTAGTAATGCATTTTCCATGTCATTGAATGCGCTGCTGATTTCCTTCATCTCTTGAATGGTATTCGCCATTCTTCCATTTTCTTTTATTGCATGTTTGAACATCTTGTTCAGTCTTGCATGATCTTCCATGAGTTTGGTAAAGTCTTTGATGGATAAGTCATCTTCACCTTCTTCTTCATCACCAGAATTATATATAGGTTGATTAGAAGAATTATAATTTTGACAATTTACCTCTTGACTGTCAAGTCCGTTGTCATGGCCCATGAGATACTCATCCCACCATCTTCATCTTCATCAGCTATGAAGGCTTCATTGTTTTCAGATGAGCTATCTGACAGGTGGCTTGGAGAGGATTGCTCTTCAGCTAGCATTGCTTTTCTTTGTTCGTTTAGCTTCTTGTCTCTTTTGGCACGAAGCTCATCTCTATCTGCTTTTGATATATCAGGATAGTCTGTCTTGAAATGTCCCTTCCTGCCACACTTAAAGCAAGAATATTCGGAGAGGTCAGCTTTAACATAGAGGTTGATTTTACCTCGTTCCTTCGAGCAGGTTGATCACCAGATCGATCTTTCCCTTTGAATTTTATGTTGTTGTTTTCTTTGTAGAGCCTCTTGTATTTGTTGGCTCTCACTTCCATTCTTTGGAATCTCTGTGCCATGAGAGAGTACTCCTCAAAATAGTTCTTCGTTGGGTAGTTCTGATCATCAGAGCTTGATGATTCTTTGACAACCACAGTGGGATTTTGTTTTGTAGTTTCTTTATTTTTCGTCTTTGCTTTGAAGGCAGTTTCTTTGTCATGGTTTCCTGCAAAAGATGGTTTGCTAGAAGAAGAATTAGATAAACCATGAATACGATTAATCTCGTACTCATTTCCAGTAAGTAAATCAAATAGAAAGTCAGTGGTAAGAGAGTTGAACTCTGGCATCATGGGATGCATGGCTGAGTAAATTTCCCAAGTAGCAGGTAGAGCTCGTATCACTTTCAAGTTTTTCTCCCGTTGAGAATACTTGTTTTTGTCAATCATGGCAATCTCTATCAGAACTTCTGTGAACCTTTTCTTCATTTGAGCTATGGTCTCTCCAGACTTCATCTTGAACTCTTCAAATTTGTTACAAGCGATAGACAACTTGTTTTCTTGAATGATGTCTGATCCAAGGCTGATTTCTTTGAGCACGTCCCACATCTCTTTGGCTGTTTGGAGATGTTTGATTTTGTCCAAGTATATGCCTCTTACTATGCTTGAAATCAGTCCTTCGGCAAAGTCATCAAGTCCAACTTCTTTTCTCTCTTCTGCAGTGTATTTGTCAATTGTCTTCTCCTTCTCAACTATGATTAATGAAGGAGTTGGACCAGTTCCATCTTTTATCTCAGCACTTCCTTTGTTTATTATTTTGATGGATCCATCAGTAATGACCTTCCACATTTTGATGTGTTGAGCACGTAAACACATCTCGATTCTGAAGCTCCAGTCATCATACCCTACGATGGAAAAATCCTCACACGCACGTATCATCTGTCCTTCCATAACTTTCAAGTAGATGATTAGTTAAATGTAAGTGCAAAATGCAGTGAAAATGTTTTCAAGATCTATCCAAGATGACCACACAGAGAATAGCTCCTGTGAAATAGAAACAATGGTCAAAATGGACCACTGCTCTGATACCACTTGTTGGTCTTGAAAGAACAAGATTGGTGTATGGAGGGGCCCCGCCCCCAATACACCAATTCAACCTTTTTCAGTTTTCTCGTTTTAAGATTAAGTATAAGGTTTAAGCACACTTAATAGATAATATAGCTTAGAGTAGTAAAACAAATCTTCTTGTTAGAAAGATTTAATCTTACTCAAATAACACCTTAATTATGCGTGAAAAACAATAATCAAGAATAACAAATACAGATTAAACTTCATTAAATATGTATGCGGAATATAGTGGTTAATGCTCTATTTAATGTGAAAAACGTTTTCTTACAAGAGGAAATTATCTAACCAGTTTTGAATGCAAGAGTATGAAGAAGATGATAAATAAGAAATAAAGAACACAAGTAGTTAATGTGGTTCAGGATAAACTTTCCCTACATCCACGGCTCGATCAAATCTAGATCGAAAATCCACTAGCTTTCTCTTTTCTTTTTACTCGTTGAGTACGAGCCACAAGAATTATCACACAAGGTTACTTGATAATCGTCACACATTTATCCCAACAAAATGTGTAAACAACTCTGCTAGTTGCGGATCCACCTCTGGATCGGTCGACAAACGCATGAATTGTAGACACAACAACCATATATATGATTAGGTACAGTAGTTTACACAAAAGCGGTCATTTTGGCGATATTTTGCTTCAATTAAAGCACCTAATAGACGAAGTTGGGACATGAGTCCAGCAGGTTCGACAACCAGGTCGGCGGCCCAGGCCGGGTCCCTGAAATCGTGAAGAAAAATTACCCCAGATCGGTGATCGCCGTCTGGGTCGTCGTGACATTCCCACAGCTTAGGCGACCACTTTAGCGATCACCGAAGTTCTACCTTGATTTCGGCAATCCGGGGTCTGGGGTCGCCGAAGTTGCTGTAATGCTTGAATTTCCAGATTTCGTGAAAAAATGTGAGAACAATACATAATTTCATGTTTGATCAGGAGAGAACAAAATAAATCATATAGAAAATCATTCCCACACATGAATTGGACAATAACGCCATGAAATCGCATCATAATCACAAAATATATCATGAATCCCACCAATTCAAAATGAAATATCCGTAATATATGCGTGCAATATGAATTCTCAATTATAATTTAAATTAAAATATAATTTGGAAGTCATTGCCCATAATAACCAACAACAATCATATATAGCGGATTGTTGGCAACTAAATTTAAATTGATTCAACTAAAATAGCAGCAACTCCTCCCATTACAACCAAATGAATATGTATAACATAATTCGCCTAAATCCGCGTGCATATACATACTAAATATGCCATAATCAAAATACATTCATCACTGCAGAAACATTCAATGTATTTCCATTAGTTTAAATAACATCATATCAGCATCGACACCTCCCAAATTGTTGGTCTCGAAAGAGCAAGATTGGTGTATGGAGGTGGGGGCGGGGGGAATACACCAATTCAACGCTTTTCAGTTTTCTTGTTTTAAGATTAAGTATAAGGTTTAAGCACACTTAATAGATAAGATAGCTTAGAGTAGTAAAACAAATCTTCTTATTAGAAAGATTTAATCTTACTCAAATAACACCTTATGCGTGAAAAACAAAAATCAAGAATAACAAATACAGATTAAACTTGATTAAAGTTGTGTGCGGAATATAGTGCTTAATGCTCTGTTTAATGTGAAAAACATTTTCTTACAAGAGGAAATTATCTAACTAGTTTTGAATGCAAGAGTATGAAGAAGATGATAAATAAGAAATAAAGAACACAAGCAGTTAACGTGGTTCGGGATAAACTTTTCCTACGTCCACGGCTCGATCAAATATAGATCGAAAATCCACTAGCTTTCTCCTTTCTTTTTACTCGTTGAGTATGAGCCACAAGAATTATCAAAACTAGATAATTTCTTGTGATTACAAATCTTCTTTCTAAGATTGAACACTACAACCTTGGATTACAACTGGATCAAATATAGATCCTAACTTTGGATTTTGTAAAAACAATTTTCCAGAAAGTAATCTTCAACAACAGTAAACACTACAGAGAATTCTTGGATGAATGGAAGTGTTTTGAACGTTGAGAGCTTGAAGATTTTAGCGGAGTAATGGTTGTATGATGGCTTGAATTCTCGTACTTCTTTCTGGAGGTGAAGGTGGTATTTATAGGACCTTTGCAGGAACTATCCATTGGAGATGAAGACGTCCTTCTTCTTCGCATTAATGGCTGCATTAAAAGCATGGCAGTGTTGTTGAGACACGCGCTGCCAAATGAGAGTCTTGTTCCACCTTTCACGCGATTTTCCAGTGTATTGCCATGCTAGGAATGACTCACCGTACTGGAAATTGATATTCTCGTACTTCCTTCAATAAAGTATGCTGTTGATGTGAAAATACACCAAGAGGTTGACTTGTGAAAAATTTAGGTATGTCTGCAGTCCACCATAGTTACAGTGAGGAGCAACTTGATCTTAATGTAATTGCAGGTCGCTGTCCATCTAGCTGTTCCTTCATGTTTCTTTGGTCAATCATGACTTCATATTGTATACTTCATATTTGAAGGTAGAGAAATGATGAGCAGATCGTTTTTGATAAAACGATCTTCTGTTGTAACAACAGCGGGCTGTAGTCTGTGGAACGAGCTGCTCCTCTTGTAGTAAATTACAAGTATAGAAGTACTATTCCTATCTCATAGTTATTTCTTGTCTAGAGATATAGATTGTTATAAGTAGGTTTGAAACTTCAAACTACTTTTACATTTGTGATCTGTGAAAGTATATTCTAGAAATCAAAAACCAAAACAAGTAGAGAGGACATCAAGCTGCAAATATGTGAAACATATCGTTATTTATACAAAAACGATCTGCTCAATACATTTGATGCTGGCCATCTATACAATGTAGAAAATACTTGTTATCTTAGTAATCATTGTGTCCAGAAAGTCTTTTACTAGAATAATACAGATCGTAATTTTAGAAAACGATCTGCTTCTTTTATACTTAAGACATTCCTTAATAGATGACCATGATTACTTCGTTTTCTTTGAGATCCTAAAATCGACTAAGTGTAGTTTCTAGAAATATCATCAAAACATAAATAAATTCGTGGGGTTCCCAACACAAATAAAGACAATTTTCATAGAAAAGCTTTATTGATTTGCGTCCGTTGTAATTCTAAGTGAATTCTTACTCGATTAAAAAAGCTTTGGTTAGCGTGCTGAAGGTTTTGAATCAACTATTTATCCAAAAAAAGATGCAAAGCACACGTCTTCAGCAACATAACATTATGAATCAAAGTATCAGATCTTATGAATCCACCAAAAGAAATCCATACGAATATTACAATTGAGTAAAATTTTCAATTAAACGGAATCCCCAATTTCAAAATAAGAGAACTGAGTTCTCAATTGCAGCGTGAACGAAATATAATTGACCTAAAGATCGATAATAAAATATACAACAACCAGGTCTCAAATCGTAAGTAGAATGGCCCTAATAGTTGAAAACTGTAAACCCTAATAGCATAAACCTCTACTACGATAATTTGAATCATTTTATGAAGATCTAATACGAAAAAACTAACCAGGATTCGCCATTGAGTGATTCTGAATAACATTGACCTGATTGGATGCCGGGTGGAACTTCCAAAGGACCATGTATCCAATTTATATTTAATAATTTTATTGTAATTATTAGTCAACCCCTCAATGATTGTAATAATTACACTTAAGTATATACAACTTATATAATAGCAATTAATACATTAGATAATTATATATGTGACAACATTGAGATTAATAGAAATTAATCCAACAATCTACCACTTGGCCACCATGACGAAGGGAGTACTTTTTAGCATGTACAATATTTACAAATACAGTTCTTAATTGCTAGTTTTGTGAATGAATTAACAATCTTACGGACTAATTAACCCGCAGGAAAAAGTACTTCGATGAAAAAGTTACTCTACAACCTTCAAAGAGATGATGAACGCAGATAAGGGAACACTAGTTTGAACCCAATTTCATTTTTTTAAAAATTATTTGATTAATGTTAAATTAATTTTCAATCAGGAGTTATTAGATAATTAATGTATAATAACTGAAATTAGTTAGCTCTAGTTTCTTTTAAGTTCTTGATAAAAAATTGGAATTCCTCTTGATTATTAGAAGGGATTCAATACCATAACCTAGAGTCTAACTTTTCTTAACTTCAATTTTTAGTGATAGAAAACAGAAAAAAATATGAAGGAAAGAATTACTAATAAAAATGATTACTTATGTGTTAACTAAAAATAAATATTAGTTTTCAGAATCATTTTGTTCAATGATACAATTGTAAAAATTTTATTTATTTTTCTTTAGAAAATATTATATTTGTAATTTTCATCATGAAAGTGTATCAACCTACTCTAAGTGAATATATGCGGAAGCTAAAGTAGAAGACACGAGATAATTTTTGCGTAGGTTATATAAATCAATAACCTACACGGAAGCCTTACGACCAAAAAGAATAATCAAAACAAGTGTTGAGCTATTACAATGTTGAGCACAACAATAACCACAACACTATCACTAAAATACTAAATGTATGTTCTTACGAGCTAAGAAACATACAGAATTAAAACTACGAAATTAATCTGCAAAACTACGTCTATCTAACCTCCCTCTACTAAATGAATGTCTCTAGTATTTATAGATAGACTACATGAGCCTGGATCCATAAGTATAGTAACTGTTCGGCCCATGTCTCCACAATTCTCGCAGTTCAGTTGATGTGCTCCGCAAATCTACCTGGAATTGTGGAACTACCTCAATCTGTTGTTGACTCCGAGATTTGTGGAACAGAATTCCACTTAGCATAAAACTCTCAACTGCCTAGTACGACTTGGTCTTCTCTCTGGTCTTTGTGCGTCCTTCAAGTATTCGTGCCTCTTTCAAGAATGTCGAGTCAGCCTTCCCACGTGGTTGTGGAGCTGGACGCTGAGTCAACACCAGTTGTTATGTTGAGTCAGGAGCTAAGTCAACATTCATGTTAGGTCAACATTACAAATAACAACAGACTTTAAATACCTAACAAACTCCCCCTGTTTTTGTGCCTTCTTCACAACACCCTTTTCTTCACTAGAGCTCCCCCTTAGTTTATGCTTGCAAAATCGTGTCAATAATAGCAACACAAATATTGGCAGAATAACAATTCAGGCATGTAACAAGATGTTAAGCAGCACAAGAACATCCATCCCATAAAACTATGCTGCATCAAAAAAATATCATCCAACATCCACAAAATTAAAAGACATAAAAAAAAACGTAAATTATAAATTGTTTATGGTGCTCCCCACAACACTTGAATAAATTTTTTTGACCACATACGGTCATTTTCATAGACGACGCTCATTTCCATCATCTTCTTCATCTTCAATGTCTCCGCCCTCCTCATCTAGTTCTCCTCCTCCTGCTGCTGCTTGTGCTGGTTCTCCCCCTTGTTGTGAAGACATGCAGGCTTGGAGGGAAGGAACGAGTGCAGCCAGCGTATTCCGAGCACCAATTAACTGTTGGACAGTCTGTGGTGGCAACTGAATACCGGAGGTACCCGGCACGGGAGTATCAGGGTTTCGCCAGGGTAGATCAGCCACTTTACTTTTGCTGAACAGGGAGATGTGAATGGCATATTCAGGAACCGGGACTGCTTCATGTGTTCTGGCGATCGCCGGAAACCCCTGGTGTTCCATAACCCTGCAGATAAGAGATGGAAATAGGAGAGAGCTGATTTGTGTTTTAGCAGACAGAGCGGCCAGCTTATCAAAAATAATGTGCCCAAGGTTGAAAGACTTGTTGAGTCCAACAAGATAAAGTAACACCCCATGTTGCTGTTGGACAACAGTAACATTGGATGACATTATCCAGTTGTATGTCAGAACCTTGTGGAGGACAGAGTAAAGGTGGGTTAAACAACAAGATTTCATGGGTTGAACCCATTTGGACCTCTTGCCGCCGGTTATGAGTTTGGCAACATCTTCAAGGTTGGGGACAATGTCACCCTCCACATTTGGTAGGCCGAGGGCAGAGTTGATGGCTTCCACAGAAAAATCAAACACAGTATTGTAAAAGCAGACTTTGGCAAATTTTTGGGAGGAGCGATTGCCAAACTCGCGATGCAGGTTGCAGTAAAAATGACGAACTATGGATTTAACAAATGGAGGGAGTTCAAAAACGGTACCCAGCAATCCTCGGGAGTGAAAGAAAGAGAGCAAGTTGTTCTCGTCGAACATCGTCTCCTCCATGGTGCGCTCACTGATGCAGGGAGCGTTTCAGAGGCGCTTCCACTTGACCGCCACTATCTCATTGTAGAACTGTAGATTGAGTGCGAGAGCGGGGTCTAAGGAACCGTCCGGCGCATCAGACGGCTCAGTAACGGGAACCGGAGCTTGAACATCCTGTTGTCCTTTTGCTGTAGTGGCAGCAGAGGAAGTAGGCTCGGTTTTGACGTTAATGGGAGCGGTGAACCGAGGGCGCTTCGGGGCGGAAGATACTTCATCCTCACTATCATCGGGAACGACGACAGTGGGAGCCAGATTCTTGGTTTTCTTGGAGAGGCTTGTGTGTGTGGACAGTTTGGAACCCTGGGTGGCTAGCTTTCGCGGTGGAACAGTTGGCGGAGATGACGACCGGGATTGTGGTGATGCTGGTACGGGCTCAACTAGGGCAACAGTGGTAACCGGAGGGGCAGATTCTTCAACAGCAGGAGCCACAAGTGTTTCAGCCGTGGATGAAACGAGGGGAGTAGCAGTGGTGTCTGCAACCGGCGAGGGAGTGACAGAGACTGGAATGGGCGGAGTCACCACCACTGCGACGGGAGGAGTCTCGACGGCAGGCAGTGTCGGAGCTGGTTGGAGGGCCTGGAGGAGGTGAGGGTTTGCGGCTAGGAGTGCTTGGAGAAGAGCAGCAACGTCGGTGTTCGGAGGAGTAGCCATGGCAGGAGAATTTTTGAAAGAAAAATCAGAGAGTGAAAATGGAGGGTTTTTGGATGAGGGAGGAAGACGACTAATGTTTTGTTTTATCTATAGTTAAAAAAAACCGTATCAGTCTAGGGTTATGTGCAGATTTGGGAGAGAGAGGGAATAGAGGCGGTTTCTAAGGTTTCGTGTGACAGAAAAAGCAATGATGGGGAACAGTCTGGCGACGGTTCAACTCAAAAGAAGTTATGCCGTTTCACTTTCACCCTGACAAACCCAAGAACACACTACACGACAGTTATAACCCACTATCAAGAGAGACATAAGTGCTGTTGAGGACAATGCTAGATTATGCAGTGAAGAAAACACAAGTTGCGGATGTTGAGGAAAATATTTTTGAGAACAACATGTTGATAAAGCGGCCTAACTTGCTCTGTTGTGTCAACATTTCTGCAACATCCACCTGGTTCATATAAACAAAATAGGTGCAGAACTACAAGAATCCAAGAGTTAGTGAGCGTAGAGTGCATCGTCGCAGCGAGCGCCGTGCCCCGAGCCTTTCACCCTCGAAAGCAGTCGCAGTTACAATCCTTTTGTAAGGTAGCATCGTCGCAGCGAACGTCGTGCCCCCCAAACTACTTGGATTGTTTACCACATAGTTACATAAAAATATATATAGCAGAATAACAGGCATCAGTAAACAGACATGTTGACTATGATGTTATACCAGCAAGTTAGACACATAAGCTACACCCTTTGATATAGATAGCAAAGATATGGATATGGGTGTAGCACAACATGCATTTTTAATGATAAAAACAATGACCAAGAGACTTTCGTAAGTATACGAACCTCTCATGATCCAAAGGTTTTGTGAAAATGTCAGCAACTTGGTTTTCCGTTTTCACATACTCAAGTTTGATCACCTCTTGTTCCACTAAATCTCTAATGAAATGGTGTCTTATGTCAATATGCTTTGTCCTTGAGTGTTGAACAGGATTTTTGGAAATTCTTATAGCACTCATATTGTCACAGTACACGACTAGGTCATTGTTTTCTAGGCCATAGTCACTAAGCATTTGTTTGAGCCACAGCAGTTGTGTGCAACAGCTGCCTGCTGCAACATATTCGGACTCAGCAGTGGATAAGGAAACACAGTTTTGCTTACGGCTATGCCATGACACAATGTTGTTACCTAGATAAAAACAACCTCCACTTGTACTCTTCCTATCATTCACATCTCCAGCCCAGTCAGAATCACTAAACCCTATCAAGCTCATATTCATGTTTTTAGAAAAAAAGATTCCTAAATCTAATGTTCCAGCAACATACCTGATGATTCTTTTAACAACTTTAAGATGAGATACCTTGGGTTTAGCTTGATACTTAGCACATACACATATACTAAACATCAGATCTGGACGAGTAGATGTTAGGTATAGTAGACTACCTATCATTGATCTGTAGAGTGTTGGATCAACATCTTCTCCAACATCATCTTTAGTCAGCTTTTCTGTAGAGCCCATGGGAGTTTTCATATGCTTTGCTCATTCAAGATTAAAACGCTTTATCATCTCTTTGGCATACTTGCTTTGAGAGATAAAGATGCCATCTTCTCCTTGTTTAACTTGAAGTCCAAGGAAGTACGTGAGTTCTCCCACCATGCTTATCTCGAACTTTGTAGACATTGCACCTGAAAATTTATTGAGCATGTTATGTGAGGTGGAACCGACAATCATATCATCAACATAGATTTGAGTAATAAGAATATGTTGATCTTCTCTTTTGATAAATAATGTCCGGTCCACACCACCTCTCACAAACCTGTATCTGAGAAGGAAGTTTGTGAGATGTTCATACCAAGCACGTGGTGCTTGTTTTAGTCCATACAAGGCTTTCTTTAGTCGAAAGACATGATCTAGCTTGTGGGGATCCTCAAACCCTTTCGGTTGTTCAACATAGACTTCCTCCTTAAGTTCGCTGTTTAGAAATGCTGCCTTCACATCCATATGATATAGACTGATGTTGAGATGGCATGCAACAGCAAGCAACAACCGAATGTACTCAAGTCTTGCTACTGGGGCAAATGTGTCATCAAAGTCAATCCCTTCGACTTGAGTATACCCTTGAGCCACCAATCGTGCTTTGTTTCGCATTATTCTTCCCTTCTCATCAGATTTATTCTTGAAGATCCACTTTGTGCCAATAACATTTCTGTTTGCCGGTCTGGGAACAAGGTATCAAACATCACTACGCACAAACTGATTTAGTTCTTCATGCGTAGCATTTATCCAGAACTCATTAGTCAGTGCTTCATTGACATTTTTTGGTTCAAACTTAGAGACAAAGCATGTTACGCCTTCAATTGTAGAGCACATAGAGTACAAGCATGCCAAGTCTCTATAGTTAATCAGTTGTTTACGTCTGGTCTGAACACCGTCCTCAACGTTTCCTATGACTTGAGACAGTGGATGGTTTTCTCTAACTCTTCCTGGAGGTTCTCTACGATGAGTAACCTCTTGAACCTCATCTTGTTCGTCTTCTGGTTCTTGTGGTGTATCATTTTTTTCCTCAGCACTGCTGGATGTTGTGTTAGGTGGAGCAGTTTGATCTTCAACAGGAGGTGGAACAACTCCCCCTTGATATATGTCATCTTCCGCTTCCACCTCCTTGCTCACATCACCTGCGTCATCAAAGACAACATTAACAGATTCTTGTATTGTCTTAATGTGAAGGTTAAATACCCTATAAGCTACGCTGTTTGTTGAGTACCCAACAAATACTCCTTTGTCGCTCTTGTCATCAAACTTTGTTAGATACTCACGATCATTTAGAATAAAGCATACACACCCAAAAACACGAAAATATTTTAGGTTAGATTTTCTTCTCTTAAGTAGCTCATATGGTGTTTTGAATGAGCCTGGTCGAATATTGACTCGATTGTTAATGTAACAAGCAGTGTTTACTGCCTCAGCCCAAAAGCGTTTCGCTATTTGTTTTGAGCTCATAACCCTTGCCATCTCTATCAAGGTCCTATTCTTGCGTTCGACCACCCCATTCTGCTGTTGAGTTTTTGGTGCTGCAAACTCCTGACATACTCCCTTTTCATTGCAGAAACTTGTAAATTGTGAATTCTCAAACTCACGGTCATGATCAGATCTTATACGAGATATTCTAGCATCAAATACATTAGCAACTCGAGCAAACATATTTCTAAACATCTCAAATGTTTCATATTTTTCACGTAAGAAATAGGTCCATGTGAATCTGGAAAAATCATCTACCACAACTAATACATACCTTTTACCACCAATGCTTTCAACTTCCATGGGTCCTACATGATCCATATGCAGAAGTTCAAAGCATCGGTTGGTTCCAAAATGTTGCTTATGGTGCTGTAGAGCAGGGTGTGATGCATGCAATTGTTTTCCTCTTTGACAGTCTCCACAGACAATCTGGTCTGCCTTCCCAAGTTTGGGTAGACCTCTAACTGCATCCATCTTGACTAACCTACCAAGATTTTGAAAGTTAGTATGACCTAATCGTTTGTGCTAGAGTATAACATCACCAACTTGAGCCTTGTTGCATTTTAGGTTATCAGTCATGTAACAATTGTCTGATGACCTTTGACCTGTCATATTATTGTATACTTCACATGCATCTTTAGTGAATTTTACAAGCATGTTACCATCACATAATTGACTTATGCTGATTAAGTTTGCCATAAGTCCTTGCACATGATACACATTTGTTAAAGCAGACAAACCAGGAACATTAAGTGTACCTCTCCCTATGATTTTACCTTTTGAACCTCCACCGAAGGAAATATTTCCTCCGTCATAAGTCTTATTGTTGGAAAGAAATATTTTGTTTCCTGTCATGTGACGTGAACATCTGCTGTCAAAGTACCAAGAACCTGAAATGTTACTTTTCAATGTTGTATATACAACATTACATGTTAGATCAACTTTCTATACCCATATAATTTTTGGTTGCTGTGGCAGCACAGAATATGACTTGTCATCCCTTTTCTTTTGATAACAAAAAGGTTTTATGTGGCCAGGTTTGAGACAGTAATGACATATATATTTCCTTCTACGTCTCTTACCTTTTCTCTTACATTTCTTACCTTTTCCTGCTTGAGAGGTGCTTTGCTTTGTCTGTGTTGGTGGGTCTGTGAGCACAACATCTGCTTTGGTGTTGGATGTTTCTCCTGTCGATGTGGACCCATGACAAAACACAGTTGATGCAGCATATCCAAGGCCCCTTTTGCTTGGGTTTGCTCTGTCCATGATCTCTTGAAGCGAATAAGTCCCAGTGTTCTATTTGCGGATGGTCAGCTGTGCTTCTTCAAGTTGGGATTTCACCTTGGTGAGCTCTATGTCGCGTTGTGTGATCAACACTTCCTATTTTTCTTGTGCTTCTTTGAGTTGTGTTATCTCAGCTATTGCGATCACCAGATCTCGTGCTTGTTGTTTCCATTTTCCCAACAGCTCATCATACAACCTCTTTAATCCTTGTATTATAGTGAAAGCATTGTCATCACATTCTTCACCATATGTAGGGTCTATGTCATCCTCAACACTTCCAGCATCATCAACAGAGGCATTTAAACAAAATAATGTAGAGTAATAGTTAGATTCATACCTTTCTGAGAAAGTTTCAGCATCAGCGTTTTGGCCTGATTTTTCCTGAGGTGTCATTGTCACATGCAGTGCTATGCTCTCGAACAATCTCTCATCAACGTCTTCAAAGAACTCGTGCTCATCATCATTCCAAGACACCCAATAGGACTTACCCCTTTTCCGAAGTGTGTTGGCGCACTGATTTGCAAAATGCCCGAAACCTCTACATTCATGGCATTGTAAGCTGTCGAGTTTAGAGGAGCTGAACTTGAACACTTCGTTGTGAGGTGTTTTCCTAACTTGATCACGTGACCATGCGCTTTGTGGTATTGGGACCACATCTCCTTCTGCGTCAGTTTGTTTTGGTGGTGACTACCCATTTTCCACAGAAATCCATGCTCTTCTGTCTAACGACTTAATGTATGAGCAGGTACGTGTCTTCCAGTACGAGTAATTCGAGCCATCCAGGATAGGAGGTCGAAATACTCCCACACTATTTGGATCCATTGATGTGTTAGAGTTGTGATACTGTGAGGACCACACTCAGCGTGTCGAGTGATGGCTCTAATACCACTTGAAAGTGTATCAACCTACTCTAAATGAATATATGCGGAAGCTAAAGTAGAAGACACGAGATAATTTTTGCGTAGGTTATATAAATCAATAACCTACACGGAAGCCTTACTGCTAAAAAGAATAATCAAAACAAGTGTTGAGCTATTACAATGTTGAGCACAACAATAACCACAACACTATCACTAAAATACTAAATGTATGTTCTTACGAGCTAAGAAACATACAGAATTAAAACTACGAAATTAATCTGCAAAACTACGTCTATCTAACCTCCCTCTACTAAATGAATGTCTCTAGTATTTATAGATAGACTACATGGGCCTGGATCCATAAGTATAGTAACTGTTCGGCCCATGCCTCCACAATTCTCGCAGTTCAGTTGTTGTGCTCCGCAAATCTGCCTGGAATTGTGGAACTACCTCAATCTTTTGTTGACTCCGAGATTTGTGGAACCGAATTCCACTTAGCATAAAACTCTCAACTGCCTAGTACGACTTGGTCTTCTCTCTAGTCTTTGTGCGTCCTTCAAATCTTCGTGCCTCTTTCAAGAATGCCGAGTCAGCCTTCCCACGTGGCTGTGGAGTTGGACGTTGAGTCAACACCAGTTGTTATGTTGAGTCAGGAGCTAAGTCAACATTCCTGTGAAGAAACACAAAAACACACATGTTAGGTCAGCATTACAAATAACAACAGACTTTAAATACCTAACACATCTTATTATAATATATTTTCTATTATAATATAGAATTTGTTGTTTTATAGTTTGTTAATACGTGTTCTCCAATATGTTTATGTTGGTCCCGAAAGAGCTAGATTGGTGTATGGGGGGGGGGGGAATACACCAATTCAACTTTTTAGGTTTTCTTGTTCCAAGTTTAAGTATAAGGCTTAAGCACACTTAAATACTAAGATAGCTTAGGGTAGCAAGAAAAATCTTCTTGTTAGAAAGATTTAAACTTGCTCAAATAATACCTTATATGTGAAAACAGTAATCAAGAATATCAAATACAAATTTAAACTTGATTAGTGTTGTGTGCGGAATATGGTGGTTAATGCACTTTTTAATGAGTAAAACGTTTTCTTCCTTGAGGTGATTAACAACCCAAATTTAAATGCAAAAGTATGAAGAAGATGATAATGAAGTAAAACAGAAATAAAGAACACAAGCAGTTAACGTGGTTCGGGATAAACTGTCCCTACGTCCACGGCTCGATCAAATCTAGATCGAATAACTTCACTAGCTTTCTCCTTTCTTTTTACTCGTTGAGAACGAGCCACAAGAATTATCAAAACTAGATAACTTCTTGTGATTACAAATCTTTTTCCTAAGATTGAAATCTACAATCTAGGAATACAACTGGATCAAAACTAGATCCTAACTTTGGGTTTTGGTAAAAACAAATTTCCAGAAAGCAAATCTTCAAAATAATAAACACAACAGAGAATTCTTGAAGGTTGGATGTGTTTTGAGCGTTGAGAGCTTGAAGATTTTTGAGCAGAGTAATTGCAGGAATATAGCTTGAATTCTCGTACTTCTTTCTGGAGGTGAAGGTGGTATTTATAGCCTCAATGAAGAAACTATCCATTGGAGACGATGGTCCTTCTTTTCAACGCATTAATGGCTGCATTAAATACATGTTAGTGAAGTTGAGACACGCGCTGCCAAGTTGAGAGTGGTTACCACATTTCACTAGATTTCCCAATGTATTGCCATACTGGGAATGATTCACCGTACTGGAGTTTTGATATTCTAGTACTTCATTCCTTAAAGTATGTTGTTGATGTGACAATACACGGAGTGGTTGACTTATGAAAAATTTAGGTATGTCGGCAGTCCACCGTAGTTACTGTGAGGAACAGCTTGAATCTTGATGTCATAGCAGCTCGCTGTCCATCGTGATGAACTTCATCTCTTTGGTTCTTCATTGAATGTGACGACCAGATCGTTTTTGGTATTAAACGATCTGCTATATATATGGTAGAGATGATAAGATCGTTTTTTGACAAAACGATTTGCTGCATGAGATGACTGCAGATTGATGCAATCATTTGGAACGAGCTGCTTATCCTCAGAAATAGCTTGATCGATCTGTTACTGGATTTTAGCAGCGGGCTGGACTTTGTGGAATGAGCTGCTTAACCATTTTGAAGAACATAACCTATCAAAAAGCTAAGTCTAGTCTAGGGAACCAGATCGATATAAGTTAGCTTGAAACTTCAAGCTGCTTTTACATTTGTGATCTGTTAAGAGGATAAACTAGAAGAAACCAAAACAAGTAAAATGTCAGCGAGCTGCAACTTATGAGAGGCAGATCGTTATTTATTCCAAAAATGATCTACTCTCTATATAAGGAGCTGGCTGCCTTACATGAAAAAATACTTGTTATTTTAGTAATCATTTGTGTCCAGGATCTCTTATAAGAATAATACAGATCGTTATTTATTTATCGAAAACGATCTGCTTCTTTTACACTTGAGATAATCCTAAATAGATAACAATGATTACTTTGTTTCCAAAACATCAAAGTGTAGTTTCGAAGAACATCATCAAAACAAATATAAATTCATGGGGTTCCCAACAATTTCCCCCTTTTTGATGATGTCGAAACCTACATTAATATTTTCTTTTAAATATGAAGATTTAAATATTGAACAGTTATGCAAAACAATAAATTGACAATCATAAAACATTGCCTGGACAAAGAGATATTGTCATCAGGTTGTTTTTCCAAAATAAACTTTCATACTTTATTAATGATGCAGGATTTTACAAAATACACTTTTAACAGTTTGCTGTAAAATCAACAAGAGCTCGTCTTCAAGATTGTGATTGTCTTCTCTGTTGTTCAGCTAGCTGCTGCCTTCTTCTTTCAACCATCTCTCGCTGTCTTAGTTCAGAGGGTACTCCAAAGCTAGCATAAATTCCGTTGAACAATCTGCGGTAATCACTGTTATTGAAATCGATAGGATAATTCATCAGTTGAGCAGATCAATTTATAGCATTGAGCACAGCAGTGTGATCCACATCAGTTGTTCCTGGAATTCTTGGATATAGCAGGGTTGTTTTTCTTGGAGCCGTGAGAGGAGTATTGGTCATGGCAGATTGTCTGTAGAGGTATTCAATGAAAGTTTGATTCTTGTGTTGAGAGAGAAATTCTCTGAACAGATCGTCCACTGACCCTCCTTGTACATCTTTGTCCATCAAGTAATAATGTTGCATAATGAACTCCTTGACCAGTTTGTTCCATTGAGCTGCCTTCTTTGTGTGTAGCCAAGTCAAATTTTGAGGGTTAGTTCGCTGATATTTTTCAAAAAATTTGAAGAGAGGATTTGTCGGCTCAATTTCTTCTTCATCAGAAGATTCGATCTTGTCATCTTTGGCGCCAGTCACTCCTTGCCTTTGCTTTTCTGCCCTCCACAGTTTCTTAAATTCCGGATCAGCAATCTGTTCTGCTGTACATCCATCTAAAAACATTTCTTCGTTTTCATCATCCTCGGTCATGATATTCTTTCCTTTACTTTTTGCTGCCATTTTGGCCTCTTCTTCTTTCTTGCGCTTTTCATCGTTCTCCTTTTGTAGCTGCTTGGCTTCGACAATTTGTTTGGCAGTTAGCTTTTTCTTTGCAGCAGCTTGTTTCTTTTTGATTTGAGGAGCAGCGGGCTTGACACTTTTCTTCACTTCCCCCTTTTCGACATCAGCAATAAAGTCCTTTGAGATTATGAGTCGGAGGGATGCGATTTCATCACGTAGCGCTTGGAATTGTGCTTCAGCATTTTCTTTATATTGGAGGAAAGTGGAGATGTTGCCATTAACTTCATTGAACTGCTTGGAAGAGTCTTTGATATGTTATGCAAAATTGACAGCTAGCGCACTGTGTGCAACTTTCATATCCGTTATAGTTTTGTTGATCAAGAAAATTTCAGACCCAGAAGCAACATCTTCCTCTATTAAAGCTTTGGGCAGCTGGTCCTTAATCAGTGTGGGCAGCGCGCTCTTAACCACATTTGGAATGGTGGTTTTCTCCATATCTTCATATTGTTTCTCCACATGTTTCTTGACTTCTTCCACCATCTTTCCACCAGCTGCATTCATCTTTGCTTCAAAAGATTTTGTCTCCTCTTGAATGGTAGCAATCCTGCAGTTGGTCTCTTCTTTGAACTTGTTAAAAACCTCACGATCGCTGTCCAACTTTTTAGTCAGCTTGCTGGACAATTTGGAGTGAGAGAGCTGGACATTATTTTTGACAGTGTGAAGGGCGCTCTC
The DNA here is from genome assembly GCA_026898415.1 of Leonotis leonurus. Lineage (NCBI taxonomy): Eukaryota > Viridiplantae > Streptophyta > Magnoliopsida > Lamiales > Lamiaceae > Leonotis > Leonotis leonurus. The sequence continues at coordinate 405,602 of JAPKLX010000189.1, read as the reverse complement.
AGCAGCCGAGAACACGAAGTTCGCCAAGGCAGCAGATCGATTGTTGATTCGTTCATGAATGAGCACATTGATTTGATCTGCTGACATATGGGAACTAAGGTTGGCAGAAAGAAGATCCTCCAAGGTATGCAGTTGGAAACCATCGGGAGCAGTTCCTTGTGTGAAGATTTCTTCAACTGGTTCGTCAGCGGTCTCTTTTGCAGGTGGAGAGGCAGATGGTTCCAATATACGTGCTGTTTCTTCCATCGAAGTAGTTGGTTTTTCCTTAGAGGGTGTATCAGCGAGCTGGGATGTAGTTGCGTCAACAGGCTTCTCTTGCTCAGCAGAGTGTTCTTCGAAATTGAATATCTCGTCAAAATCACCCGACTGCAAGTCCACTGCGAGTGAATACAAGTCTTTTTCCTTTGCATAATAAGGAGTAAGATCGATTTGAAGGGTAGCAGCTTCCTCCTTCATTTTGGTCAGTGCATAAGTACGGAAGTACTGCCTTACATCTGGCACGTCGAGGAACCCAAAGTATGCTTGCAACTTGCTTTCCTCGGCTTTCAGCTCGCTGATCGAGAATAATAATAAGATAGCTTCCAATATGTAGAACTTGCAATCTCTTATCTCCAGATAAGTTTGGAACCTTTGAGCCATCTCAAATGAGGCTGGTGTAAGATTGATTCCTGGCATGGATTGAGTTACTACTTCGGTGGCCTTCTCTTTCAAATGCTTGAAGATGAGTTGTGCTCCTTTCAAGCGTTCTTCCAATTCAACAGCGAGCTGTTCGTGAGCGTTGATTTCCACTTTGGCTTCATTTAATTCGAGAGCATATGGTTCCTTTGTTTGGTCGGCAGTGGCATCCAATTCTTCCTCCAAGTTTCGAGCAGTGGGTTTGCTCTTTGTTTTCTTAGGCTTCTTGGTTCCTTTGGCACCAGCAGCTGGCTTGGGATTACCAGTTGCCTTCCTCTTGGCAGGTCGTTCCTTTACCACTTCTTCTTGCGCTTGAGCAGCAGCTGCTTCACCAATTGTGGGTTTCCTCGTAGGAATCACCCATTCGGGATTTGATTATCCGACCCGAATCAGTTCCTTTTTAATCTTCTCATCCGTGACTTTAAGAAAAATTTGAGACGCCACTCCCAAGGACATCTCCATCTGGTGTCGAGTCCTTGGTAGAATCCAATCTTGGTTAAACTCCACCGATTTATGCCATTTATCCCTTTGGAAAAATCCAGCAATAATGGTGCTTAGTTTTGTGGATAGGCGGAGAGGGCGTTTGACATTCAATCTGGTACAATTGCCATCGTTGTCTTGGTGAATGTCGATTTGCTGTTCTTCATCCACGATGAGTTTCAACAGCGATCTTGCCCAATTGACTTTTAGATTAAGTAAAACTGCAGCTAAAACTTTGAGTTTTCCAGCTGTCACCGAGTCAAAAGTTCCTTGGTGTCCAAGAAACACTTTTTGCACGAAGTCAAGGAGAAGGCGATAACTGGGTAGCATTAAGGATCGGTTAAATGCTTTTCCAGTCCATTGAAATGGTTGAGAAAGGATTATGTCAAGAGTAGACTGAATTTGGTCATCCGAGACTTCTTCAATCACGATATCTCCTTCATCAGATAAGTGATATGTTTGTAGAATCATCTCAATCACTGTTGTCCTAATGTTGTCCTCTTTTGACTTTCCAACCGGTATTTTGACAGTGTATTCTTCTCGATCGTCAATCATCCACGAACAATAAAATAAAGCAATCTGTTGTGGAAGGAAGTAGTCTGGTTCTGTGGTGATTATCTTGTGAAACCCTGAGCAAGCAACGATTTTGCTGAATAGAACATCTAGGGTACGAAACCCATGATGTTCGAGTACAGCACGAGGCTCCGGTGATAATTTTGCCTCAATGGAATGCAGCATCTCCGACAAAGAAATCGGAGGTGTTTGTGAAGATGAAGAACTTGCTTCAGAAGCAGGCATTTTGTGAAGATTTGAAAAGTTTAAAATATAGAGTTGCAGAAAAGTAGTTCGAAAGCTTGAGCACAACAATGGCGGTTTAAGTTATATGAGAGAGGGAATTTTTGAAACTGTAAGAGGAACAGTCAAACTTCACATATTTATAATCAAATCATGAACGAACCAGATTAAATCATATAAAAGTAATAGCAAGCAACGGATGAGATTACTCCCTTGTGTAATGATTTGCCGCCCAAAATTGAGTGAAGTGCATACACCATTAAATTGCGTCACATCATTGCCTCGAAACAATAATTGAGGACTGCAACATTAAATGAATACTACTTTATCCTGTACTTTTTCTGTCATAGAGGCGTTAGACATTTCCTAGCAATTAATAGTATTTAAAACAATCATTATAATTAAATAATCAAAGAGTTGGAGAAATAAATGAAATAGATTCCCCCTTGATTAATGTCCTAGCAGATCGTTTTTGATTAGAACGATCTGCTTCATTTGGTGTTAGCAGTAGGCTGCTATTTTTCATTTTATGAAGCTAGCTGATGTTGACTGCCATTTGAAGTAAAGAACCAGATCGTTTTCTCCCTTTTTAACGATCTGTTGATGGCTGCTTTTGGAAGTAGAGGAGCAGATCGTTTTCATCTTTTGAACGATCTGCTATTCTTAATATCAACATTTTTGTTGCTCTCTCTCTTTCATGCAGCTCGCTGCTCGCTACTTTTGTTGATAGATAGCAGGTCGTTTTCTTCTTTGAACGATCTGTTGTGTATATTCAACTTAATCAGCCAGCTGTTAATTTTCAAAGTTAAGTAGCTTGATTTAACTTGGAATATTCATACTAAGTTTAGCAACATAATAATATTAAGAAAGTATGAAGCTAATAATGCAGTTGTGATAACAGATCGCCTTTTTACCACCAGCTAACTGTTATCAACATTTGTACCAATTTCGATGAAGTTTATCAATCCCAGTTTTCCACAGAGCATTTTGAATCTATCTTCTGGTAATGCTTTCGTGAGAACATCAGCTCGCTGCACATCCGTATGAATTTTCTCGATCTTGATGTTCTTCTTTTCAACATGATCACGTATAAAGTGATGACGAACATCCACATGTTTGCAGCGAGTGTGTAGAATAAGATTTTACGTGATGGCAATTGCGCTAGAGCTATCACAAAAAAATGGGCACACCATCTATGTAGACTTCATAATCTTTTAGTTGCTGTTTGATCCACAAAATTTGTGCTGTGCAACCCCCTGCAGCCATGTACTCTGCTTCTGTTGTTGAGGTTGCAACCAAAGTTTGCTTTTTAGAGAACCACGAGATGAGCTTGCTTCCAAGAAATTGACAAGTCCCAGATGTGGATTTTCTATCGAGCTTGCAACCTGCATAATCAGAATCAGAGTAACCAGTTAATTCAAAATTATCATCACACAGATACCATAAACCTATTTCTATGGTCCTTTTGAGATAACGCAATATTCGTTTGGCTGCTCCCAAGTGGGATTCCCGGGGACTAGCTTGATACCTAGCACAAACACCAACAGCAAAAGTAATATCAGGTCGACTTGCAGTTAGATATAAAAGTGAACCGATAATACCACTATACTGTTTTATGTCCGTTGTTTTTCCAAGTACATCAGGACCAATTTGTCCATTGGTTTGCATAGGGACTTTTCCTGGTTTGCAATCTTTAACTCCAAACTTTGTGATGAGATCGTTTTTATATTTGGATTGATTGATTAGGATCCCATCAGCAGATTGTTTGACTTGTAAGCCCAGGAAGAAGTTCATTTCCCCCATCATTGACATCTTGTACTTGTCCTACATTAGCTTGCTAAATTTGTTACAAAGGAATTCAGATTTTGATCCAAAAATGATGTCATCAACATAAATTTGAACTAAAAGGATATAGTCTTGAACTTTAATAGTGAATAATGTCTTGTCAACTGATCCTCCCTTGAATCCCGATTGAAGTAAGAATGTAGATAGTGTCTCATACCAAGCTCGAGGAGCTTGTTTTAGACCATACACTGCTTTGGCTAATCTGTACACCTTGCTCTCATCTTCAACTTCAAACCCAGGTGGTTGTTCCAAGTAGACTTCTTCTTCCAGAATGCCATTTAGAAATGCACTTTTTACGTCCATCTGGAATACTTTGAAGCGTTGGAAAGCTGCATAAGCAAGAAATAATCTGATGGCTTCTAGTCTTGCAACAGGTGCAAATGTCTCATCAAAGTCTATCCCTTCTTGTTGACAATAACCTTTTGCGACTAGCCTTGCCTTGTTTCTTACTACTTCACCTGTTTCATCTCTTTTATTCTTGATTATCCATTTGACTCCAATCACACCTTGATGATGAGGTCGATCCACTAAGTACCACACATCATTTCTCTTGAACTCATTCAATTCTTCTTGTATGGCATTGATCCAATCTGCACTTTGCAAGGTTTCTTCGATGTCCTTAGGTTCGGTGTGAGCAAGATAGCAGCTTAGTAATGCGCTTTCTCCATGCATGCGTCTTGTTTTGACTTTATCCGTTGGGTTCCCAACAATGAGATCAGAAGGATGGCTATCAATCCATTTTCTTCGCCTTTTCATTTCCTCCTCAGATACTTCGATTTCCATTTCATCGGGTGGATTCTCAAATTCGGGATGATCTATGGTAGACACATCAAAGAGATCGTTAGTATTTAAATCAATACTTGATACTTCATTTACCAATTGTTGAACAGATGGTTGTTGAGTTGAGGGAGGGGGAGATTGAGTGTTTTGTTCATCAACAGATGGTTGAGAATGTTCATGTGAAGTTCCCCCTTCATTTGTTCCCCCTTGCTGTGGCTTTTCTCCAGCAGGTTGATTATTAGTTTCTTCTTCATCTTCATCTCTTCGAGGACTCCATAGAAGAATGTCATCGATGAGTCTATCTGTGGAATTTCTCAATATTGAGTGAGAGAGATCATCTTTTTAAGAAACTCTATCTGTTCCTGAAACTTCAAAATTTGCTTCATCAAAAATAACATGTGGTGTTACTTCCACAACAAGGGTTCTTTTATTAAAAACTCTATAAGCTTTACTGATCTCAAAATAACCCAAAAATATTCCTTGATCACTTTTGCTATCAAATGTTTTTAATTGAGTTTTCCCATTGTTGTGAATGTAACATTTACATCCAAATGATCTAAAGTAAGAGATTCGAGGCTTCCTGTTGTTCCACAGCTCGTATGGAGTTTTCCCCTGACGTTTTATCACAACAAATCGATTTTGCGTATAGCAGGCTGTGTTGACTGCTTCTGCCCAGAACTTCTTTGGGAGATTGATTTCATTCAACATAGTTCGGGCAGCCTCCTTGAGAGATCTGTTGCGCCTTTCAACAATCCCATTTTGTTGTGGTGTACGAGCTGCTGAGGTTTGATGTTGAATTCCCATTTTTGAGAAATATCCTTCGATCATATGGTTGATGAATTCAGTTCCACGATCAGATCGAATGGTGATGATGGAAGACTCCTTTTGATTTGAAAGTTTGTTGAGGACATCAGGTAGTTTCTCTAGAGTTTTCTTTTTCATTTACACTTAATGGAGATACAGATCCAAAAAGGTCTAGGTGTAGAAGTTCCAAAATCCTAGAGGTGGAGTAGGCTGTCTTTATAGGAAATGATGCTCTTGTTTGTTTTCCTGGTTGGCAAGCTTCACACACATGGTCTTTGTCATAAATTTGATTTGGTAGACCTTCATCCAGGTTGTTTTTCACCAGCTTGTTAATTGATTTAAAGTTGAGATGGCTCAAGCGCTTGTGCCATAGCCAGCTGGTGAAGGAGTTTGATGCAGTTACAAGACAAGTTTCAGTCTGTTCATTCAATTCTACAATGTATAATCTGTCCTGCAAAATTCCGGTAAGAAGAATTTCTTCTCCTTCCAAATTCTTCACTAGACATTTATTAGCGGTGAATTCTACTCTCTTGTTATTACCACAAAATTGGCTAATTGAGAATAGATTATGATTTAAGCCTTCAACATAGGATACATTTTGAATAATTGTGTTACCAATATGAAGATCGCCAAATCCTCTTGTATAACCTTTTGAGTCTCCTCCAAAGGTTACAATTGGTCCATTTCTTTCCTTGTAGTTGGATAACATCTCCTTGTTGCACGTCATATGTTTGGAGCATCCGCTATCAAGTATCCATACCGCACCCCGAGCTGTGTGCTTTTTCTCAACGATCTCCTACCCTGCAATGAAAATTTATTTAGCTATCCTACTGAATGAGGGTGCTTTGTTAGTAGACAACGTTCCTTTTGGAACCCAAATTTGTCTAATAATTGTAACATTTTGCAATGGTCTGATTTGTTTTCCACTGAAGTCTATGTATACTACTTTCTTCGGAGATTGGTAAGATGCAGCTTGCTTTTTAGAAGCAGATGGATTTGGATAAGCAGATGGTTTTCTTTGTTGGAATTGTTGAGGAGCTCGCTGGTTGTTAAACTGATGAGCTGTTTGGTTTGTCCTTTGAGCAGGCTGTTTCCTTGGTTGAAATCAAATCCCTTGCGTGGTGAATCTTTGTTGTCGCTGACCTTGATCCTTGATCAAGATAGCTTGTGGCTGTCTCGAGTTGTTGTTGAGATTCACTATCTTATCTTTTCCCTTCTCTTTGACAAAGTTTCCTTTTTGTGGACCTTTGTCAACTCCATTAAATCCAAGTCCGGTACGATCTGCACCTCTTCTTTGCATGTCGTTGATGAGTTGAATCCTATCCTCCTTTTTGTGTATTGAGTGATTAACTATGGCACTCAAATCATCAACCTTTCGTTGTGCGGAGGCTTCTCGATCAATGAGATCAGAAATCTTGGCATTTAAAGTGTAATTTTCTTCGCTCTTGTCTTTGAGTTGTTTGAGTAGAGCGTTTTCCCTATCATTGAATGAGCTGCTGATTTCTTTCATCTCTTGAATAGCGTTTGCTAATCTCCCATTCTCTTTTATCGCATGTTTGAACATCTTGTTCAATCTCGCATGATCTTCCATGAGCTTGGTGAAGTCTTCAATGGACAGATCATCTTCATCTTCTTCATCTATCTCTTCTTCACCCGAGTCATATGAAGGTGAGTTAGAAGTAGGAGAAGAATAATTATTTTCTACCTCATTGTTGTTGAGTCCGTTGTCATAACCCATGAGACATTCATCCCATTCTTCATCCTCTTCAGCGATGAACGCTTCATCATTTTCGGATGAGCTGTCGGTTAATGTTTTTGATGAGGTTTGTTCTTCAGCGAGCATAGCTTTTCTTTGTTCTCGAAGCTTTCTATCTCTTTTGTTTCTTAGTTCCTCTCTCTCAGCCTTAGAGATATCTGAGCAGTCTGTTTTAAAGTGACCTTTCCTGCCACACTTAAAACAAGAAAATTCGGATATGTCAGCTTTAACATATGAGGAGTTGGGTTTTACCTCACTTTTCCTATCAGGTCGATCCCCCGATCGATCTCTTCCTTTGAAGCTTCGATTGTTGTCCTTGTAGAGACGCTTGTATTTATTTGCCCTAAGCTCCATCTTCTGGAATCTTTGGGCCATAAGTGAATACTCCTCAAAGTAATTCTTGGTGGGGTAGTTTTCATCATCAGAACTTGACAACTCTTTCACCACGACAATTGGTGCAGCTTTTCTTTCTATCTCCTTCTCTTTTAATTTGGCTTTGAAGGCAGTTTCTTTATCATGGTTTCCTGCAGCAGAAGGTTTGCTAGAGGAAGAATTAGTTATTCCATCAATACGATTGATCTCGTACTCATTTCCAGTTAGCAAATCAAATAATGAATCAGTGGTGAGAGAATTAAACTCTGGCATCATGGGATGCATGGCTGAGTAGATTTCCCAAGTAGCTGGTAGAGCTCGAATGACTTTCAAGTTTTTCTCTCGTTGAGAATACTTGTTTTTATCGATGATGGCTATTTCAATCAATACTTCAGTGAATCGGTTCTTCATTTGAGCTATAGTCTCTCCAGACTTCATTTTGAATTCTTCAAATTTGTTACAAGCAATAGACAGCTTGTTTTCTTGGATGATGTCTGATCCTCGACTGATTTCTTTGAGTACATCCCACATCTCCTTGGCAGTTTGAAGATGTCTGATTTTTGCCAAGTACACGCCTCTTACTGTACTCGAAATTAGACCTTTGGCGAAGTCATCGAGTCCAGCTTCTTTTCATTCTTTAACAGTGTATTCGTCAATAGTCTTTTCCTTTTCAACTATGACCAGTGAAGGAGTTGGACCAGTTCCATCCTTTATCTCAGCACTTCCCTTGTTCATAATTTTGATGGGTCCATCAGTAATGACCTTCCACATTTTGATATGTTGTGCACGTAAACACATCTCAATTCTGAAACTCCAGTCTTCATATCTAGCAATGGAGAAATCCTCACAAGCACGTATCATCTGTCCTTCCATAACTTCAAGGTAGATGATTAAATATAAATGCAAGTGCAATATGCTGGGAAAACGTTTTCAAGATCTATCCAAGATGACCACACAGAGATAATCTCTTGTGAATTATAAACAATGGTCAAAATGAACCACTGCTCTGATACCACTTGTTGGTCCCGAAAGAGCTAGATTGGTGTATGAGGGGGGGGGGAATACACCAATTCAACTTTTTAGGTTTTCTTATTCCAAGTTTAAGTATAAGGCTTAAGCACACTTAAATACTAAGATAGCTTAGGGTAGCAAGACAAATCTTCTTGTTAGAAAGATTTAAACTTGCTCAAATAATACCTTATATGTGAAAACAGTAATCAAGAATATCAAATACAAATTTAAACTTGATTAGTGTTGTGTGCGGAATATGGTGGTTAATGCTCTTTTTAATGAGTAAAACGTTTTCTTCCTTGAGGTGATTAACAACCCAAATTTAAATGCAAAAGTATGAAGAAGATGATAATGAAGTAAAACAGAAATAAAGAACACAAGCAGTTAACGTGGTTCGGGATAAACTGTCCCTACGTCCACGGCTCGATCAAATCTAGATCGAATAACTTCACTAGCTTTCTCCTTTCTTTTTACTCGTTGAGAACGAGCCACAAGAATTATCAAAACTAGATAACTTCTTGTGATTACAAATCTTCTTCCTAAGATTGAAATCTACAATCTAGGAATACAACTGGATCAAAACTAGATCCTAACTTTGGGTTTTGGTAAAAACAAATTTCCAGAAAGCAAATCTTCAAAATAATAAACACAATAGAGAATTCTTGAAGGTTGGATGTGTTTTGAGCGTTGAGAGCTTGAAGATTTTTGAGCAGAGTAATTGCAGGAATATAGCTTGAATTCTCGTACTTCTTTCTGGAGGTGAATGTGGTATTTATAGCCTCAATGAAGAAACTATCCGTTGGAGACGATGGTCCTTCTTTTCAACGCATTAATGGCTGCATTAAATGCATGTTAGTGAAGTTGAGACACGCGCTGCCAAGTTGAGAGTGGTTACCACATTCACCGTACTGGAGTTTTGATATTCTAGTACTTCATTCCTTAAAGTATGTTGTTGATGTGACAATACACGGAGTGGTTGACTTATGAAAAATTTAGGTATGTCGGCAGTCCACCGTAGTTACTGTGAGGAACAGCTTGAATCTTGATGTCATAGCAGCTCGCTGTCCATCGTGATGAACTTCATCTCTTTGGTTCTTCATTGAATGTGACGACCAGATCGTTTTTGGTATTAAACCATCTGCTATATATATGGTAGAGATGATAAGATCGTTTTTTGACAAAACAATCTGCTGCATGAGATGACTGCAGATTGATGCAATCATTTGGAACGAGCTGCTTATCCTCAGAAATAGCTTGATCGATCTGTTACTGGATTTGAGCAGCGGGCTGGACTTTGTGGAACGAGCTGCTTAACCATTTTGAAGAACATAACCTATCAAAAAGTTAAGTCTAGTCTAGGGAACCAGATCGATATAAGTTAGCTTGAAACTTCAAGCTGCTTTTACATTTGTGATCTGTTAAGAGGATAAACTAGAAGAAACCAAAATAAGTAAAATGTCAGCGAGCTGCAACTTATGAGAGGCAGATCGTTATTTATTCCAAAAATGATCTGCTCTCTATATAAGGAGCTGGCTGCCTTACATGAAGAAATACTTGTTATTTTAGTAATCATTTGTGTCCAGGATCTCTTATAAGAATAATACAGATCATTATTTATTTACCGAAAACGATCTGCTTCTTTTACACTTGAGATAATCCTAAATAGATAACAATGATTACTTGGTTTCCAAAACATCAAAGTGTAGTTTCGAGGAACATCATCAAAACAAATATAAATTCATGGGGTTCCCAACAGTTTAGAGGATATATTTTTTAAAATAAATTTTTTTTATATATAGATGTTATCTTTCTGACTTGAGTTCATTGATCAGAGTATAGTGTAGTTTAATATTTATTAAATACAAGATAATACTTCATCCTATTAATTAATTAAATGTAAGATAACAAGATTAGACCCCAATTATTTAGATTAGTATCAACCTATTTTTGGTAACGTGCCAAGATCAATGGAACAAATAAAGAAAAAATTATGCCTGTATAAGTGAGACTGGGAGACTATAATATAAAACACTCTAAAAAAAATTTATTTAACAAAAATAATACAGCATCCCGTAATTATGTTCGATAAATGTGGTTTCTTTGTTGGATTGAAAGTTTTGTAAAAGACAAAATTTTCGTACAAGGAAAGAGATAAATTCAAATAACTGATGACAATTAATGTTGTTGTTGGAGTAGATAAATGGCTTATCATAGATAAATAAAATGAAATATCTACACAGATAAAGGAAGTATATCTATCTATAACCAAATGAGATTACCTGTTGTTTTATGATGCAACATCTCGCATTACATTAATAAAATTATGACACATGATATGATTATGTTTTAAGATTTAAGGTATATATAAGAAAAATATATAATTTATATCTTATATCATCAATTATGCTATGTGTCGTAATCTTATTAATGTAATAGAAAATGTCACATTATTACACAATAGAAGATCCAAATTGTCTACAATCTAATTAGCTTAACAATACCCGTAATTATTTGCCCTTGTAATTGGTTACATTGCCTTCATAAACATGCACTAGCAATAAATGCGACGCTAGCGACGGAATATTCCGTCATTAGTCTTAAAAATTGTCATTAATCACGTTTAATGATGGAACAATGAAGAATGCAGTCTGTCTTTAAAGGAACAGCCGTGAATCACACCTAACGACGCACTCTTGTTCCGTCGTTAATTAATGATTGAACAACGATGGAATCGTCCTTCGTTAATTAACGACGAAACAAGAGGCCATCACTAGGCGTGAAAAACTATTCTGTTATTGTTCCGTCGTTAATTAAAGACATTACAGTTAATCCTTTGTTGATTCAGGATATTCAGATCTGTCGTTGTTCCGTCGCTAAATGAAAAAAAATACAATACATTATTTTGTTTATACGTATGCCGATCAGCCACAATCATCATTCATAACGTCATAATCATCATTCGTAAACGATATATTATCACAAAATAAAATGGTCGAATCATACGATAAATTTGAATAACATAAATTATAACATTTGATAGAATATATATATAAACATAATATATGATAAACTCCAAAAAGACGGTGAAACTAAAAAACTGAAAGTACAATCCACAAATAGTCAGAACTAATGTACTAAAATCAAGTGTATGTAACACATCATCAATGTAAACTAGGGTCAGGAGGAGGGGGGATCAGTACAAAAAAAGGCTGACTGCCGACAGAATATTCCGTTGTCAGCCTCTGGAATTCCGTCGTCTCGGAGGGCTAACGACGGACTGATGACGAACCATGTCTGTCTGTATTTCGTTTATCATCAGCCCTTCGGACGACATAATTTATTGTCCTTCGTTAGCTAACGACGGACTAACAACGGACCTATTCCGTATTTAGTAACGACGGACTTGAAATCCGTCATCTGGTTCCACCGGTGGCCGTCGACGTCGTCAACGCTACGACGACGGATGGACGATGGAATATTCCGTCGTTAGCTAATGAGGGAAAGGAATCCATCGTTAGGTCAACAATCAAAAGTTAACGACGGACAGTGAATCCGTCGTCCTTCTTTGACCGTTGACCTAACGACAAGTTCACTTTTCGTCGTTACATTTTATTTTTATTTTAATTTCGTTTATTTATATATTATCCGTAAACTATAACCTGTCACAACAAACAATTCAATTCTAATCGAACATTCAACGATAATTTAAAATGAACCAAAAATGAAATCGAAAATCGAATTGCGTAAGTTATATAAACTAATATGGAAACAGTACAAATTAATACAAATACTAGTATTATCGATCAGATATACGAGAAATAGTACATCAGTATCATGGGTACACAAGTATCATCTATCCAATACATGATGAAAAAGTGATATCACTGGGAATCATGATCTGGAAAAGGGGGAGGTGGATCAGACTGAGAAGGGGAAAAGGAGGGAATGTACCACCAGCTCCTCCGGTCGACATACAGTGAGCGATCTGGTCGTACTGGGCTTGCAGACATGCCGTCTGCTCAACCAATCTCTTCTGCTCATTCAGCCACTGTTGGCGCTCGCGGTCCTGCTCTTCTACTCGACGGCGCAGGTCCTCAACCTCGCTCCTGCTGGCTCGTGAGGTGGATGATGATCCACCTAACCTCGATGATCTCAAAGCCTTCTCCACTAATCCCTCAGGCAGATCGGCACAGTCCCGCTCAACACGGGTAAATACCTCAATCTGCATTTACATTTGAAATGAACATTTGTTAATAATATATATTTATAAAGATTGAAAATAGAAACTATATATATTATGTTGAAATTAAGACTTACTGCAATCGCCTGCGATTTCGCATAGTATACATCCCGTCTGCGTACCGATGATCATCGAGAAAGGAGTCGAACATGCAGTCTATCGGAGGTACTCCCTTCTCAACAGCATATGCCTTACATACCTTTCGGGTTGTGTTATTGAAACATGTGTATATGAATTAAAACTATAAAATATTATTCAAATAATGAATTGAAATTACCTTCTCTTCAGCTCGTTGCATAATGGACTTCGACCCTCCCCTATGCTGGATAGGACCAATCCCCAGTCCCTGAGGCTCGGACATCCTGTTGCACCTTGCTGTCTCGGATTTATTGTTCACATCATCTCGAGACCAGTAGGCGAGCCAACCAGCCCAAACATTATCAGTCCACCATCCCGGCTTTCCACCTCTCGGTGGGGTATCATTCCTTCTCCTCTTAATCCCGCAGATGTAGTCCTTATATCTCTACATGCACTTATCATACCATAGCTCTCGAATCTTGGCATCGATCATTGGTTGCCAAGTAAATTTTTTCTAGCATTCAAAATGTATCTTAGAAATTGTAGTCAACTTCAAGTTTATCGTTATAATTTAAAATGAATTTGAAAGTTTTAGAAAATTTTCGAACCGTAAACTCCTCCCAATATCTCTGCCTAGCTTCAGGAGGTATCAACTTCCAACTTTATCCAGTCAGATTCGGAACTATCTTAAATAGTTCACAGAAGTAATCAGTAGGGTCGATATGTGGGTAAAATCCCCTACATAAGCCATTTTTGAAACATATATATTAGTATTTTGAATTACTTATTAAATATGTGTTAAAATTGAATATGTGATTGTATTTACGTACCCCAACTCACTCACAGAGAGAACGAAGTCCCCTATGGGTCTCAGCTCCTCGTGCTGATTAGTATCGGAGCCAGAAGAGGGACCACCTAAACGTAAGCCACCAACGTGGTAGCTCAGACCAGTCCTAGACTCATATCCAGATGATGAGCCCGGAGAACCCCGACCGACCCCGTAGGATAATGAAGAACGTCGTGTACCCCTTCCTCGAGGAGTACCTTCATCATCGCGTGGGGAATCTCTCCAACTCAAAGACATCTATTAGGTTAAAAATTAATAAATAAGTTGCATTTATTAAAAAAAACGTATAAGTTGAAATTTTATATTGAATATACAATGAGTTGCATTTATGATTAATAAGTTAAAATTAGAATATGGTATGTTTTCTACACAATGTGTTAATCTTCGTCCTCTTCTTCATTGTCATTTTCATCTTCCTCATCCTCATCTACATAGTCATCCTCTTCATCTTCGTCTTCTTCTTCGGCATTTGAAGCTTCATCTTCTTCATATTTATCATCTTCTTCATCCTCTTCTGTTTCGAGGACATTATCAGAGTCTTGATGTTCTTCATCATCTTCAATTTCTACCAGGTCACCATCTCAGTGAACTGATATAGTATCATCTACATCGACAGTGTTTACTACATTCACACCATCATCCTCCTGATACAGTGACTCTAATGTAGAACTAGACACATCAACTTGAGACTCATCGAAAGTGGACCTTGCCTTGATAGAACAAGTTTTCCACCAGTCTCTACACTTTTGATACATACTCGGATATGAACAATAATACACTTGTGTAGCTTGGATGACTAATACAAAAGGTTCATACTTTCTAAGTCAGCATGTATGATTTATATGCACTAATTTGAATCATGGATGAATCCTTGTACCGGCCGGCGAAGTGTCAAACCACTCAGACTTGAATAAAACGACCTTTTTATTGTATAATCCTGGATATGTGAGTTCGCACACTTTGACTAATTTTCCATAATAATCTACTCGCTCGAGTCTCTATAATTACCAGCTTTGATGCACACACCACTACTCATAGTTTCTTTGTGAGTTCCGTGAGATATCGTGTGAAATTTATGCTCATAGTGGCTTTGTCCATAATAATATATCTCGCTTGAGTCTCCATAATTACCTCTACATGGCCGCTGACCTCACCTCTCGGTTATATATGCTCGACGAGTTTCTCATTCGAGGATCATCACTTTTAGCTCGTATTTCAAGACTTTTTCTAACGCCACTTTTCAACATTATTTTTAGACGTTTTTCCTTTCATAGTTTAGCAAGTCTCGAAGGTTAGCCAATTGCAACATTCCATTCGTGTTTCGTTTCTAGAATTCTTTTTGTGATTCAGTCTTCATCAAGTTATTAATCAAGGTTGTTTCTCTTTTATTATTCTGGCTTTCGTTTATTGATTTAATTTCTTCAATTGTTTATGCTTTCGGTTACTTATCTCATTTACGATTTCCAATTTACTTTACGCATTCTTGTTGCTTTCGGATTTCAAATTACTTGCTTTCTTTCGAATTCGTATCTCGATTTATTAGATAGATATTTTATTTACTCGTTGCTTTTTATTAGATTATATTTAATTTACGTTTCTTATTTATATTCTTCGCCTAGTTATATAATCTCCAACAAATCCTTTTTATTGTTTTCTTGAACAAAGAATCAAATTGCCCTGTTAAGTCTTCCTTGAGAATACGACTTCGGTTGGCTTATTATTGCTAGATGACCTCGTTTAAAATTGCGACACAAAATAATTTTAGTCGAAACAAATTTTGGCGCCGTTGCCGGGGAAGACTTTAGGCGATTTAATTCATTGTTCATTTATTTTATTTTATTTTATTTTATTTTGTTATGTTTACTTCTTTCTTCTATATTGTGGTGCGCATAATGTTTTTGTTGAGTATTGTATGCAAGGTCGCTGCAGTGCTAGAAAGCCGTTGATGCCCTTCATCAATAACATAAACCGGAGGCGTGAGATCCTAGCCACCGTAGAAGAAGGCATTGAGCATATTGACGAATTTTTGCTACCGCGTTTATCCGAAGATATAGCCAATGAGAATGTGGACGAGAGACCGCGCTATATGGGCGATTTCACTAGGCCCACGTTCGGCGCTACTGCTATTTGAGCCATTTTTCTTGACGCCGTAATCCGAAACTATGAGTTGAAGTTGATATGGAGGAATATCAACATTAGCTAAATGAGTGGAATTAAGAGGAAATCGCTGATGTTCATATCCACAAGCATAGTCATTCTGATGGATAAAGCGTTCTCGAGCAGAGCTATTTATGGCAGAGCTCTCTTGAAGCTCGGCTATCAGAACCATTTATAGCAGAGCCTCTCACATTTTATCTTACGCGTCCATTCTTCTGCTTAGTTGCTTGAGATAATGGATGGTCTGGCTTGTACTATCAGAGCCAGGAGGTTTAGTGTATTATAAAATATGTTCCCCGACAAGCTGACATGTGTCGCTGTCCCACTGGGATATATCAGTAACGGTCGCTTAGCAAATTAAAGGTACCCAGACCCGTAATTGGGGACCATGTGATACAGACAAAAGATGATTGGAGCAAACTCTAACAGCTTGTACTAGTGACTTGAGGTAATTGTCATAGTAACATTACATATTTATCCTCGGTATCGGTAATATAAATAGTTTTTTCTATCTTTCTAGGGTACGATGATTATTATTTTGTTATCCTCACTCCCATATTATTCAACTCTCGATATCATACTTCAATCTTAATAAAACAACTGACTTGGGCGTCAGAGTTTCTTCCCGGAGACCCCCCCCCGACCAGTCTCCGGCTCTATTTTGCAGGCCCCATTCGTTGGATACGGACCTAGCTTCGGAGTTCGTATTTTATAGTGCTGTTTGAGGTATGATACTCGAAATACTTTAGAACTTTATGGCTATTTTCTTATTATTCTTGTTGTGGATTATTCGACAATCCAACAGAAGTCACACCACCAATCATTACTCCCGACATAGCATGGGCTCCCAAGTGAAAACGCATTGACGTTCATCCGAGAATATTGCACGGTGGTGCAAACATTCCTACTTCACTCACTGACGGAGGATAAACTCAAGTTGAAGAGTTTCCCTTACACGTTGAAAGATAGGGCCAAATCTTGGTTCTTATCTCTTCAACCCGAATCACTCACGACTTGGGCATCGGTTTGTTAGAAGTTCATGTTGAAGTACTATCCGCATCATAAAACTCAAGCAATACGTACTAAGATAATGAACTTCGTACTAATGAGCCTTTCCATGAGGCGCGGGAGAGATTCTAGGAGCTACTTCAGTAGTGCCCTTACCATCAGATATCACCGGAAATGCTATGCCAATTCTTTTATGATGGCCTGCTCTAGACTACTCAATTCATGTTGGACAGTTCGGCAGGAGGGAACATTGCAGTCAAGACGACGGAGGAGATGAACGAGATCTTTGAGACCCTAGCTGCGAGTTCGCAGCAGAAATCCTCTGGACCGAGACGAATGGAGGTCAGTGCAGTGACTACGAGCCCTGATCATAAGAAACAAATAGCGGACATGATGAGGGAGTTATAGGAATTGAAGATGAACCGACCCCCATCACCATCTATTCAACAACATGCACCTGAGCCATGCGGTATTTGTGGCGACTACGGCCACGTTGTAGAGGGATGTGCGCGAATGGGAGAGATGACATCCGAAGGACAAGAAGAGGTTTACTCAGCACAGGAATTCACACCCCAACCTCAGTCTCAGCAAAACTCAGGATGGAAACCCCAATTCCAAGGGCATGGAGCACAAAATTTCCAAAATAGACGGCCATCGGCTCATAATTTTCGCCCTCAACATCAACAACAGCAGTATTATCCACCACAACCGCCACATCAACAATTCTTTTCACCTCAGCAGCAATAATTCTATCCACCACCGGTGCAGCAATTTCCACCTCAACCTGTTCCTCCCCAATGATCATCAATTGAAGATAGCCTAGCCACATTTATGCAAGAGAGAAAGAAATCTTGAGAGGCCCAAGATGCCACAATCAAGCGCCTCGAGACGGCTATAGGGTAGATTTCTGGCACTGTTTACCAACTGCAGCAAAACCAACAGACAGGAAAAATTCCAGCACAAGGACATCAACCCCATCAAGTGCAAGCAGTGTCCATTCTAAAAGAGGGTAAGGTGGTGAAAACCAAGATGGAGATGAGTTCCCAAGGAAAAGTTGATAAGATGCCACCAAAGGCGAAGAAAGAGCAGTCCGTTGAGGAGCTTCACAAGGCGGTAAATCCATACGTCCCGCCCATTCCTTATCCCAGCGGTAAATCCATATGATGAGGAGCTTCACAAGGAGGATAAGATGTCAAAAGCGACCAACAGTTCGCGGATATTTATAAGATGTTATCCAAATTGACGGTGAACGTCACATCCTCAAAGTGATCAAGAATATCCCATCTTATGTCAAATTCTTCAAGGAGCTAATCTCGAAGAAGAAGAAACTCGACGATCAAGAGTTGGTGACAGTCTCCGAAGTGGCGACTACTATTATGCAGCAGCTTTTACCTCCTAAACGGCGCGATCCAGGTAGCTTCGTTATTGATATTACTCTAGGTAACTATAAGGCAGCATCTGACATGCTAGAGTTAGGAGCGAGAATTAATCTTATGCTTTATTCTATTTTTAAACAATTACCCACCCGCATGTCTCTTCAAATAGCCGATAGATCTATGAGACACCCTAAATGAATAATTGAATATGTTCTTGTTAAGATCGGTGGAATAATCGTTCTCATTGATTTTGTTGTTCTTGAGATAAGTGACGTACATGAGGACGGAGTCGAGCATTGGCTACTCCTAGGAAGACCTTTTATGGCTACTATTAATACTATTATCGATGTAAAAAATAGTACCATTAAAATGTCTGTCTTTGATGAGAAAGTATCTTTTTCTGCTCACCAAATTCATACTGCAAATTTTGCCGATTTGATTCATATGTGCTATATAGATACTACTAACCCTTTGGTTGAGAAATCTATAATGTAGGTTTTTCATAGTAAGGACGTTGCTCAAAGTAAGGGTTTGGACGCGAAAAGAGAGACCGGCCAAGTGAAAACGTTGGAAGACAAACAAACCCCTAAGAGAAGCCAACAACCACACCTTTCATCCAAATCGATGATCACAAACTCCGCTTCTCGATACACCTACTCGTCAACTTATGCGGAAGCTCTTATGCACCCAAGTACAATATCTACGACATGTCTCGACAAGGAAAAATCCCAGAAGAGAGGATTACTCGTCTTTAGAAAAAATTTCACCATCGAAGGGTGATGTGCCACATACAAAAATGGGGAAAGATGTCATTCCGAATTAATTGGAAATGAGTTAAATTGTACCTGCAAGACCTCGTATCCGAAGTTTCAGAGTCAAGTTCTCATTCTTACACTCCCGGTTGAATTAGTTCCGTTCCGTCGAGCTAACGTAAAATAAAGCGCTTCATGGGAAGCAACTCATGCTCGTTTTTCTCGTTTTATCTTATTTGGTTTTTATTTCTTTATTTACTTTTATCTTTTTCTATGTTCGTAGGTATTACTGAGTTGGGAGGAAATCGAGTCGAAGAAACTCGCGGAGGAGAAAAAAGTGAGATTTTATGAGAGCAAGGTCATCGACTGCTGACCCCGCACCAGTGCCAGCGACTGCGTGCCACACCGAGTCAGCGGTCGCTGACTCCTCAGCGGCCACTGACCTCACCTACGTAAATCTCCACCAAAACACCCACCCTTTCACGTAACATCACTCAGGGACCGCTGACATGTCAGCAGCCGCTGAGTTGGCCGAATCCCCCTATATTTTGTTCCTTTCTCTCTTATTTCTTCCACCTCTTCTACTTCATCATCCCCAAATTCCCCAAACCCTAACCCTCCCCCAATTTTAATTCTTCAATTCCTCCTTCCATACTCCATATTTCAATCCAATTATTTGGATTCATCATTATTTTTCCTTCCTCTTTCATTCCATCCGATCACAATTCAATTCCACCCACAAATTCACCCAAATCCCCAAACCCTTCTTCTATCCCTAATTTTGCCCACCAAGTGTTTGCTTAAATTCTAATGGGGAGAAAGAGGTCCAAGACTAGGGAGGTGGGACAATCTAGCCAACATGGAGAGGACGACGAGGAATTACACCCCGTTCGTGACCACATTCCGACGTCGGGTGCACCATTTCTGATCTACAGTAATCAAGAGGGTACACTTTACACTTGTTTTTCTACTCCTGTTCTTACACTTCTTCGCACTTTAGATTGGGACCATTTATCTAGCTTAGGCATTGCTTCTAAAATAACTCTTTATTTGAAGAATCTTGGTATGGAGAAATATGTTAGTCTAGAAATTGATTGCTATAGAGAATTAGGACTTGAATTTCTTACTACGTTTGATGTTACTTCTGATTTCAAGTCCTTTAAATTTCGTTAGCGAGGTATTTTTCATTCTGTGACCACTGCTATGATGAAATCCATCTTTGGATTTCCTACTTCGGGACTCCATCGGATGCCCCCGAAATTTAACCCGAATCTAGCGTGGTTTGAGCTGATAGGTTTTCATAACTGGGCATCGAGAGGAATGTCCAGTGGCTTTCTACTGGACCCCGAGATTAGCTGGGACAATGAACAAGCCAACAAGGTGAACACAGTGGAGTACTTCTTACTCCATTGTGCCATTAAGAAGATGACGATTTGCCTCTCATCAATCATCTTCGAGACTATTCAGTCCATTCAATGACGAAAGCGGGCCCATGCTTCTCTTCTTCACCTTGCTACTCCCTTAGCCATGAACCTCGAGCTTATTGGTGTCAATGGCCCTCCGCACAATGAGCCACTCCTCACGAAGTACAACGACATCAATGAGTTGAGAGGTGCATCATTCGCCCTCTCCCATACTGAGTTAGTACCTCAAGAGAGGCGAAATTGTATGTGGCGTTATCTATATGCCCAAGTAGCAGCTCGGGCATCTAATGCATCCGAAGAGCCAGCAGATTCCCACATGGAGGATAACAAGGAGGCTCAGTCCGAGCACGAGGAGGACAAGTAAGCCGAGAAGGAGGCCGACGCCGCTTAGCTAGGCTATGACTTCGTGGACACTGCCGGCAGAACCGAGTGGGGTACCCAATCACAATGGGGCGAACAATCACAATGGGGTGCCCAATCTCAATGGGGCACTCAACCTCAATGGAACGCCCAATGGGAGCAGTTCATGTCCGAAGTCACCATGGGCATACGCGAGATGCGATCTGACATCCGCGACCTTCACATTCGCCTCGACACCTATCAAAATCAATGGGAAGCTCAACAAAGGGCGATGGAAGAGCATAACCGCCTACTCCGTGAGATGCAACAAAAATGGTCCTCTTGGACCCTTGGCGGCTCACCCACCCACTCTCCTCCTGACCAACAGTGTGCCTTTGTCTCACTGTTGAGGTATCTTTATCGCTTTATTTTTCTTCTCGTGTGAGTGTGTGATTGACTAACCTTTGTTTTTCCCTTTTTAGTGTTCGTTTTCAAGTTTTATTCCCATTTTGTTGCTCCGAATGCCGCATTTCAGGGACGTTTTCTCTATCCCTACTCTTAAGATCTCTACTTTCCGCAATGAGGGCATTGCTCTATCTTTGTAGGGGGTGTCTTTTTCATGTATGCATTCGTCGTTTTGTTTCAGTGTCTTTTAGTATGAAAAATTTTGATTGTGCTAGAGCTTCTTTATCTTGATACATCGTGGGTGAATCGAGGCATGACATATGTTTAAGATGAGATATGATTTGAAAATTTTGATTGATTTGAATTGATTTATGTTATGAAATGTAGATTCTAGGAATGTGTGGAACATAATGACTGGATTATGATCTTAGTAGAATGATTAAAATAGTGATGCATGATGATATAAATTGATTGATTCAATTAGCTAGTTGTTTATGACCACTTGTTGTGTATCCGTGTTTATATTAATTGAACTTTGTCAAGAGGTCTCTTCTCCTATGGAAACCATGAGAACGGGAAACCGTGTGAGGATACATTAAGGAACCCCCAGTTGTTTACACCTCGCGACAATGACCATATAACTTGACATTGTTCTAAGTAATTTTCCTAAGTTCTTGAAAAATAGGAATACACAAGGATTCTACCCCGCTCTCTTAATCACAAATCCAAATTTATAAAAGAGATGGGTATGGGAAACCACACCGGGAAAATCCGAACATTCGGAGTACTCACCAGGTGAACATTGTCCTTAATTTTTGTAATACCCTTAAATTTTAATTATTACTTAATTGCTAATTAGAAATTTAATAAGGCTTTGCATCCTTAAGAAATAAAAATAGGAAAATTTAAAACTAAAGGTATTTAGTTGTAATTAGTGAAGATAAGTGATCTAAGTGTTACTTAAGCATGATTTAGAGATAAATGCTAGCATATTATGGAGATAACCATAATAAAATAAAATAAAAAGAAAAAGAAAATTCTCTAATTTTCTAGAAGGTGGTAGAAAAATGATGAATAATCACTTAATTAATTAATTCTAAATAAAATTAATTATTATTTATATAAAAATCTAGCTTACACTATTCTTGATAAACACAAAAATTTTCTCTTCTTCTTCCCCCTCATTTTCGAAAATCCCTCCCTTTCCTACACCAAAAATTTTTCTTATCCTAAGAGCATTAGTGTGATTTCAATCAATATCAAGTAATAAAGCTTAGTTTGTTGAAGGTAAATGATACTCTTCCATCATGTTTATGTGTTTTAATTTTGATAAATTATGATTTTGAAACATGATGAAGGAAGATTGGATATTTGAAATTATTAGTGAAGTTCTTGTTGTTTTTATGATTAAATCATGCATAAAGTGGAAAGTATGAAGAATAAGATGAATTAGATGAAGATCTGACCTTAGGGTTTGAGTTTAAATTATGTTAATAATTGTGATGCTATGCTTAAATTAAGTTTATATTCATGTAATTAAGCATGTTTAAACATAAGATTAGAAAGAAATTTGATGAAAATCAAAATATGAATGTTGGTGTAATTTTCGAAAAATAGAGATAAAAGAGCTATGGAGATTTTATTTTATTTGCCTCAATTAACTTGATATATGATCTTTATGAAGCATAATAAGTGATATATAAATTATTTAGATTTTTCCAAACTCATATGTAAAAGTTGGAAAGAGTTAGTTTGTGTACTTATATGATATGATAAGTGATTAATATAGCACAAAGATAGAAGGATGCAATAGCCTAAGAACTTATAGTTATATTAGTTGATAATTAAATAAATTAAAAGAAGAAGAACGAAATTATGAATTGATGATTCCATAGAAAAGAATATGGTTTTCTTATTGTTAATTGTTTTACTAATGTAAGGTCCAGCTTAGAAAGGAAAAGAAGTAAAGAAAGAAGGAGACGAAGCCCTGGATTATATACATTAAATCATTCAGGTGGGCTTTCGAACTAAAGAATTATTTGTGTTGATATGTTGTTATGTTTAATGAAGTTTGACTTGCCTGTTTTGAGCATGATACATTTTACCTATCTACAAGAGAATTACGATATCGGCCTTATGCTGGACGAGCTGTTGGTAAAGGTTTGTGTACACATTGGACCGTGAGTCAGCGAGCGGGTTGGCCGGTCAGAGTGTTTGAGAGGGAGGCCACCTCTCAACACATGCGTGTAGATATGGTATTACAGATATGAGATAATTGTCTGCAGACACATGACATGCATATTCAGTTTTCATTTTATTTAGAAAGAAAAGATATATGTTTAAAGAAGCGTATGCTGGTTATTTCTTAAAAGTCCTATGTATGCTAAAGTTGGCAAGTCAACAATATAGCTCTAAGAGCAAGTTTTAAATGTTTTCGGCATGTGTCCACTGAGTGCTTTATATACTCATGCCCTGCATGTATTTCTAAACGTGGAGGTTGAGCTGGGAGATGGCAATGGAGATGAACAATGTAGCTTACTTTTGATATGTAAATATTGAGAGGGATTTATGGTCATCTTGTTAAACCTTTTTGAAAACATACTTTGTAAGCCCTGAGTTATATGTTGTCATACATATAGCTCATCCACTCTTCCCGATGCGGAACTCTGTTTCCTTTTTGTTTTTAACCTGATTGTTTGGTACCATTATGTTTTGTTAGCTTATAAAATCCTTGTTGGTATTTTCATTTGTGAATCATCGTGTTCAACCATTTATCCTTATTGTCTGAGTTTTGTCTTTGGTAAATTGAAACCTGAGTTCATAACTTGTCTGAGTTTTATTTTCTCTAGAAACAGGGCAGCGTGTTGGAACCCCTTTTTCGTTCATCTCATCTGTCCAAATTCTTGAAAAATTGGTACTATTTTAAATATATTCTCGATACCTTTCTAACGGTTCCTTCGGATATCAATTCGGAGTCCGGATGAGTAAGTTATGATCCTTTGAAGATAGGGTGTCAAATCTGCCCTGAGGATTTCTGCGAAAATTCGATTCAATTTATCCCTGAGATTCAATTTCATTTCCAAGAGTTTCTTAGTTAACCAAGTCATGGTCTAATTACTTAACTAAGACATGGTTAAGAAATTGGGTTGTGACAGTTTGGTATCAGAGCGGTTCTCTTTCTTGAGTCTATCAGTTAGTAAAAGCTCAGTGTTCTGAATCCATCTCCTACAACTCAACCAGGTAAGAAGTTAGAAAACATTTTCAGATAAATTGAGAATTATATTTTAGCATGCAAGTGTTGTGTTTATGTATAGAACACGATTTGGGAAGGCGTGCAAAATATGAGTTCAGTTATTTTGTCTATATGAAGTTTAGATGAATCTTGAAAAGAATAGAAAGAGAAGGTAGTACGATAGATAAGAATTTATTGTATAAACGCATAAGTTGTATTTTATAGGATGGTGAGAACCGTGACTACTCCACGAAAGAGTACGAGGCCTAGACCTACAATCATGGGAAGAACGAATAGTTTCTACGAGCTTAGAAGATGAGAACAACAAAATTTGATCGAGTTTCTGGAGCAATTTTGGAGCATGTGGTGTCGGGTCAGAGAGTTCGGGGTAACTGAGTTTGATGGTATAATTCAATTAGTGAATTTTTTATTCATTGATTACCAAGGATGAGTTGCTTCTCGTGCACTTGGTTTTATTGCTGATAATCAGGGTCTTGTTGAACCAGTTGATTTTAATGGATTTATCGATGTTATCATCAGACAATATCAATGTACTCAGAGTCCACCTCTTGGTTCTTATCTTTCTTTGGAGGAGTTTATTCCAGCCGTTCATTTCATTATTTCATCGGATGTTCGTATCCATAATGAAAATTCTCATCCAGAGGCTGGAGAACCATTGTTTTAGAAATAATTATTGAAGAACCCACTTCTGTTGAGCCTAATGATCCTATTGTTCCTTCGGATCATGAATTGATCATTTCAGAATCTCAACCGATTCTTCTTGATGATGACCTTTCTCAGAATGCTTCTGACTATTCTGATCTAGATTCCGAGATGTTTCCTATTGATTTGGATTGGTATGATCAACCCTTTGCTTCACCATCACATCAAGCCATTCCAGATGATTTTCTATCTGAGATCTCATCTTCACCCCAGAGTCCACTTCCAATTGAATCTCCACAGTCAGAAGCAGGATCTTCTCGATCAATGAAAGTTAAGAGATCTTTTAAATATGAACTAGAATTTTTACCAAGTATTGGCACTACGAAGCAACAACCCCTCCAAATTAGCCAAATGTCTTTCATTACAAATCCCTCCGAATTAGAACCATCACTCTCATTTACTAGTCGCTCTTATGGACCACCACCACCAGAGTCAGACAGCATGGAAGAAGAGTCAGAGTTTGAGAATGATGAAGATGAGCTAAAATCTAATGAAACAATAATTGGTGTCGGAAACAACATGATCAACATCGACCAGGAGCAAGAGGGAAGTTACGTTGAGCTCGAGCCTCAAGTTTTATCAAAACTAGATAACAACTTGAGATTACACTTCTTAGATTGAAGAACAACAATCTAAATCTTACAACTTCTGGATCAAAACTAGATCCTAACTTGGGTTTTGTAAACAACAGATTTCCAGAAAATAAATCTTCAAAACCTGTAAACACTACTGAGAATTCTTGATAGTTGGTAGTGTTTTAAATGATAAGAGCTTGAAGATTTTAGCAGAGTGGTAGCAGGATAATGGCTTGAATTCTCGTACTTCTTTCTGAAAGTGAAGGTGGTATATATAGCCTCTTTGCAGAAACTATCCGTTGGAGAAGACGATGTCCTTCTTCATCGCATTAATGACTGCATTAAATGCATGGCAGTGTTGTAGAGACACGCGCTGTCATATGAGAGTTGATCCCACCTTTCACGTGATTTCCCAGTGTATTGCCATACTGGGAATGATTCACCGTACTGGAGTTTTGATATTCTAGTACTTCATTCCTTAAAGCATGCCGTTGATGTGACAATACACAGAGTGGTTGACTTGTGACAAATTTAGGTATGTCGGCAGTCCACCGTAGTTACTGTGAGGAGCATCTTGAACTTGATGTAATGGCAGCTCGCTGTTCATCACATTGTAACTCCTCTTTGGTTCTTCATTTGATTGTAACCACCAGATCGTTTTTGACATAAAACGATCTGTTGTGTATACGGTAAAGATGACAAGATCGTTTTGGAACAAACGATCTGCTACGTGAGATGACAGTAGGTTGATGTATTCATTTGGAACTAGCTGCTTCATCCTCTAGAAATGACTTGGAATAATTTGTTGTTGGCATTGAGCAGCGGGCTGATTTTGAGAACTAGCTGCTCAACCACTTGTAATAATTTACAAGTATATTTTGCTTCCTATTCATTAGCTAATTCTAGTATAGAGAACTAGATCAATATAAGTGTGTTTGAAACTTCAAACCACTTTTACATATGTGATCTGTTGATAGATGAATCTAAAAAATTGAAACCAAAACAAGTATAAATGTCATCGAGCTGCAAATATAGGCAGCAGATCGTTATTAATACATAAAGCGATCTGCTCACCACCTTAGGAGCTAGCTGACTTACAAAATGAGAAGCTTGTTATCTTAGTAATCATTGTGTCCAGGAAACCTCTTGCTAGAATAATACAGATCGTTATTTATGTACTAAAAACGATCTGCATCTTTTACACTTTAAGATATTCCTTAATAGATAACAGTGACTACCTGGTTTCCAATATATAAAACATCAAAGTGTAGTTTCGAGAAACATCATCAAAACAAATATAAATTCATGGGGTTCCCAACATTGCTACCTATGTGGGATGTAGGTATTATCTTGGGAATGGATTGGTTGATAAAGAATCACGCTACAATTAGGTGCGAGCAACGAGAGATTTCGTTTCAACCTCCAGGAAAAGAACCTACCTATTTCTATGGTATGGAAATGAAGAGAAGAGATATACCAATAATTTCAGCCCTACGAGCATACAAGTTGATGGGAAATAAGGATACTCATGTCTATTTGGTATATTTAAATGAAGATAATAAGAAAGAGAGGAAGATAGAAGAGGTACCGGTAGTTAGAGAATATCAAGATATATTTTCAGAAAAATTACCCGGATTACCTCGGGATAGACAATTGGAATTTACAATTGATCTAGAACCTGGAGCGGCACCTATTTCAAAAGCACCTTATAGAATGGCCCCAAAAGAATTACAAAAATTGAAAGTCCAATTACAAGAGTTTTTGGACTTAGGGTTCATTCGACCCAGTGTTTCTCCTTGGGGAGCACCAGTTTTATTTGTTAAGAAGAAAGATGGTACCTTAAGAATGTATATAGATTATAGAGAATTAAACAAGCTCACCTTGAAAAATAAATATCCGTTACCTCGTATAGATGATCTCTTCGATCAATTGAGAGGAGCTAGTGTTTTCTCTAAGATTGATTTGATATCAGGTTACCATCAGTTGAAAATTCGACAAGAGGATATACCTAAGACTGCTTTTCGAACACAATATGGTCACTATGAATTTGTAGTGATGCCTTTTGGCCTAACAAATGCTCCAGCAGTATTCATGCATTTGATGAATCATATCTTCCATGATTATCTCGATAAATTCGTGCTCGTATTTATTGATGATATTCTTGTGTATTCAAAGAATGAACAGGAGCATGAAGAGCATTTAAGAATTGTGTTAGAAACATTGAGAGCTGAGAAGTTATATGCTAAATTTAGCAAGTGTGAGTTTTGGATGAGAGAAGTAAATTTCTTTGGACACATAGTTTCAGCAGTAGGAATAAAGGTTGATCCTGCAAAAGTACAAGCTGTCCAAGAATGGAAATCTCCTACAACGCCAAACGAGATTTGAAGTTTCTTAGGTCTGGCAGGATACTATCGAAGGTTCATTAAAGGATTTTCTAGGATTGCGAGACCAATGACTCAATTACTTCGAAAAGGAGTTAAATTCCAATGGACTAAAGAATGCGAAGATAGTTTTCAGAAGTTAAAGAGTAAATTAACTTAAGCCCCGGTGTTGACAGTGCCAGAATCAGATAAGGAATTTACTCTTTATATGGATGCATCAAGAAATGGATTAGGATGTGTCCTCATGCAAGAAGGAAAGGTGATTGCATATGCTTCATGACAGTTGAGACCACATGAACTTACTTATCCTACGCATGACTTAGAATTAGCTGTTGTGATTCATGCTCTGAAAATTTGGAGGCATTATTTGTATGGATCGAAATGTAAAATTTTCTCTGATCATAAAAGCCTAAAATATTTCTTTGAGCAGAGTGACCTGAACATGCGTCAAAGGAGATGTCTTGAACTTGTTAAGGATTACGATTGTGAAATCAAATACCATTCGGGAAAAGCAAATGTAGTGGCTGACGCATTGAGTCGAAAAAGCCACGGAACATTAAGTGCTATTCTCACTCAGGAAGAAGAATTGCTCAAGGAATTCGATAAGATGAGGATAGAAGTGGTGTTACCACCTGAAACAACAGAGAGTATTATACCAACTCTTGTTGTTGTACCTTATTTAAGAACAAGAATTGTAGAAGCTCAACGACAAGATTAACAATTAGAGAAACTACGAGTGAGAATCAGAACAGAGAAATTGCAAGATTATCATGAAACAGAGGATAATGCAATCATGTTTAGAGATAGGATATGTGTACCTAATAATGAGAGAATAAAGAATGAAATTATGGATGAAGCTCATAATTCACTTTATACCTCTCATCCGGGAAATACAAAAATGTATGAAGATCTCAAACAAAAGTTTGTGTGGGTTGGAATGAAGCAAGAAATAGCTTTATTCGTAGAACGGTGTTTAGTTTGTCAACAGGTCAAGGCATTACATTAGCGACCATATGGAAAGCTGCAACCTTTGGAGATTCCTGAATGGAAATGGAACCATATAGCTATGGACTTTGTAACTGGCCTACCTAGGTCGAGAGGAGGCAATACAGTTATATGGGTCATAATTGATCGACTTACCAAATGCGCTTATTTCATCCCAATTCCTGCCAATTATGGAGCTAACAAGCTGGCACAAATATATGTTCGTGAAATAGTTCGCCTGCATGGAGTGCCTGTATCCATTACGTCCGACAGAGATACCAAATTTACTTCTCGATTTTGGACGAGCTTTCAAGAAGAGTTGGGAACGCGCTTGAATTTTAGCACAGCCTTTCATCCACAAACCGATGGTCAAACAGAAAGAACGGTCCAAACACTAGAAGACATGCTCAGAACAGTGTTATTAGACCGAGGCGAACAATGGGACAAGCCTCACTGTTGGTAGAGTTTGCATATAATAATAGCTATCAAGCGACGATTAACATGGCGCCATATGAAGCTCTTTATGGTAAGAAATGCAGATCGCCTCTCTACTGGGATGACGTAGGATAAAGAAGAGTTTTGGGACCAAAAGCGATAGAAGAAATGGTCAAAATCGTACGGCAGATAAAGAGAAGAATTCAAGAAGCTCAAGTTCGTCAAAAATCATATGCAGATATCCGCCGAACTGAATTGAGTTTCAAAATAGGAGATAAAGTTTTCTTAAAAGTTTCTCCTACTAGAGGTGTGCCCGATTTGGTATAAAAGGAAAACTAAAACCGAGATTTATTGGACCATATGAAATATTAGAAAAAGTAGGACCTGTAGCTTACAGCTTAGCATTGCCACCAAATTTTAGTAATGTACATAATGTGTTTCATGTGTCGCAATTGCGAA
This sequence comes from Leonotis leonurus, assembly GCA_026898415.1. NCBI lineage: Eukaryota > Viridiplantae > Streptophyta > Magnoliopsida > Lamiales > Lamiaceae > Leonotis > Leonotis leonurus. The sequence goes on along the minus strand of JAPKLX010000189.1, from coordinate 375,669 downwards.
AATATGTGTTTGATCCAAAACACATTGTCCATCAAGAAGAAATAGTTCCTGAACCAGATTTAAGCTATGAAGAAAAGCCTGAATGTATCTTAGATCGAAAAGAACATAAGCTAAGGAATAAATCTATTCCTTTAGTAAAAGTGAAATGGAAGCATCATAGCTCAGAAGAAGCAACATGGGAATTGGAAGATCGAATGAAAGAAAAGTATCTTGAGATATTTAATTAAGGTACTAAATTTCGGGACGAAATTTTTTTAAGGGGGAGGGAATGTAATACCTTTAAATTTTAATTAGTATTTAATTGCTAATTAGAAATTTAATAAGGCTTGATTCCTTAAGAAATAAAAATAGAAAAATTTAAAACTAAAGGTATTTAGTTGTAATTAGTGAAGATAAGTGATCTAAGTGTTAATTAAGCATGATTTAGAGAAAAAATGCTAGCATATTATGGACATAACCATAATAAAATAAAATAAAATAAAAAGAAAAAGAAAATTCTCTAATTTTCTAGAAGGTGGTAGAAAAGTGATGAATAATCACTTAATTAATTAATTCTAAATAAAATTAATTATT